>NDXB01018664.1:0-19772 GCA_002631895.1 Agapornis roseicollis | reverse complement strand
GCTCACGCTCTGGGGGTGCACCCAGCACACGGGGGGGTTCTGGGCTCAGGCGCTCACTGAAGCTGGGTCATGGGGAGCTGCTCCTCACCCAGCACCCCCAAGTCCTTCTTCTCAGGGCTGCTCCATCCATTCTTTGCCCAGGCTGTGTTTGTGCTTAGGATTGCCCCCACCCACTTGAAGGACCTTGTACTTGGCCTTGTGCTTCCTGAGGTTTAACAGTCTTTCTAGTTAGTACTGGGCATAGGTACTCAACAAACACTAGTGAAATTAGGGACTTGGAGCCAGGGATGCCGCTTGTCACATGACAGTGAGGATATCCCGAGTTACGCTGATTGATGCCCTGTCAGAAACTGGGATTTAGAAATGAATTGGGTCTCTGCATTTGGGTCTTCACCAAGGATGTGTCTGGTGTTGCACAGCTCCAGTACAGATACTGTATAAACAGAAACGGTGCAGAACAGGCCCATCTTTGGCTCAGGATTCATCTCAAGTGTGTTCCTTGCTAAGCTGATCCCAGAATAGCTCCTAATTGGAAGTAGTTTAAGTATAAATTGCATAGACACCACAAAAGCCTTATGCACTGATTAAACCCCGCACTTACTGTTGGGTGTTTTAAGGCAATTCATTTGCATTACCAAGGGCTAGAAATACTGATACTTGTTGTAAAGGGCTTGTAAGTTTAACTCACTGAGTAGTCCTATAGATGGTAGGCAACAAATCCCTGCAGGTCCATGACATCAGGTTCTAGGTGAGGAGCTCTTGTGGGTTTGTGCATTAACACACAGCTGTAGTAACTTCTGTATTGTATTCATTAATAAGAGGAACAGCTTGGGAATCTGTTTCATTACTGACAGAGCTCCTTTCCCTGATGTTTGCAGTTTCAATATGTGTCCCAATAATTGCTCGGGCCGAGGGGAGTGCAAGCTCAATAACAGCAGCAATGCTCTGGAATGTGAATGTGCCAAATACTGGAAGGGAGAGGCCTGTGATATTCCCTACTGCACAGATGACTGCGGGGCACCTGAGAGAGGGCACTGCAACTTCAATGATACCAAGGCATGTTTGTGCTCTGCAGGCTGGCAAGGTGAGTCTCCTGATCAATGTTTGATGCCTTTTCTATGCCCTTCCAGGTTAACTGGGAGTGTTTGAGTGTTCTGCTGGACATCTATTAGCATTTTAGCTAAAAGCAGAGTATCTCTGGTTTTATACCAAAAGATCATACTTGATTTGTATAAAATGCTTTTAAAAGCAACTATTATAGGTTAGTGCTTTTAAAAGGAACTATTACAGGTTAGCACTTTTAAAAGTACCAACCTGTTGTGTGTGGGCATCAGATAAAAGCTCTAAACCTTGTTCCTGTGGACCTAAAGCAGATTTGAGCCTGGTACCAGCATTGACCTGTTTGAACACATGAAATGCCTTTTCATGTCAGCTGTGCTGGTCAGCCCTATCTTAGCAATGGTTTGGACCAAACTTGTACACTCCCTTTGCAAAGATAGGCTGATATGCATGAATTAGCCTTATATGAAACGCAGTCAGCTTCAGCACTGACAGCACCTCCTACCACCACTGAGCTGTGCTGCAGAAACTGGCAGTGTGTTCGGCAGTGTGGAAAGAATCCAGGTTACCAAAATGAGCATCCTGAGGAGAAGGCATCCAGTACTGATGTTAGCACATCTGCCTCTTGGATGTAAAACCAGCCACAAGTGTAGGTCAGGGCTTGTACTCAGCTGAAAGACCACATCCCCTTACCACAGAATCACAGACTAGTTTGGGATGGAAGGGTTCTTAAAGCTCATCTCTCTGCCAGCCCTGGAAAGCTAAAAGACTGGAGGGTATCACAGAACATGGAAGGGTGTAAAGAAACAGCCAGAGGCATCCAGAAGTGTTAAGGAATAAATGAGGTGGAAATAGTAAGTGTGAGAGCCTTTAGGATAGAAAGGAAATGTGGATGTGATGAATCAGATGATGCTTTATAAAAGTGCAGGTGGTGGGAAGATCATGGAGTGGTTTGTGTTGGAAGGGACCTTAAAGCTCCAACCCCTGCCACAGGCAGGGACCCCTTCCACTGGAGCAGCTTGCTCCAAGCCCCTGTGTCCAACCTGGCCTTGAGCACTGCCAGGGATGGGGCAGCCACAGCTTCTCTGGGCCATCCCCCTGGGCCAGCGCCTCAGCACCCTCCCAGGGAACAGCTTCTGCCTCCGAGCTCAGCTCAGGCTCCCCTCTTTGGGCAGGTTCAAGCCATTGCCATTGGCCTGGCCCTCCAGGCCCTTGGCCCAAGCCCCTCTCTCTCCCGGTTCCCTGCAGCCCCTTTAGGCCCTGGAGCTGCTCTCAGCTCTCCCCTTGAGGAGCCTTCTCTCCCCCAGGCTGCCCCAGCCCAGCTCTCTCAGCCTGGCTCCAGAGCAGAGCTGCTCCAGCCCACGCAGCAGCTCCATGGCCTTCTTTTTATGCAGTTTAGTGCCTCCTGATGGTTTTCTGGAGTCTGGCTGGTGACTGACAGCATGGGCAGGCCACAGGGAACTGCCTGGCAGTGAGGAAGATGATTTTAAAAGCAGGAGAAATATAGGAAGAAAGAAGTGAGCCATTCATGACTGGGAAGGAGAGGAATGAAAAGAGGGGAAGACAGTTCTAGACCCTTGGGTTTTTACAGCATGCTGCTGAGCAGCTCTTCTGAAGCTTTTGCAAGCTGTGTTGGGGTTTTTGTGGTGGGCACATGGTAGGTAGGAAAGTGCTGAAGATACTGAAGTAGTGTGGAGGGCAAGGCCTATGCATCATGCTCCTTCAAATCACAGGAGGGGAGAACTGAGCTCTCTTACCTGTTTGTCACCCCTGGTGCAGGGTGTTGACCTTTAGCTAAATACAGCCTTTGGAAAGGAATCAACCTGATCTTAAAACCTTATTTTCCCAGGTCCTGGCTGTTCAGTCCCTGTTCCTGCAAACCAGTCGTTTTGGACCCGGGAGGAATACTCTCTTCCCAAACTTCCTAGAGCATCTCACAAAACAGTCATCCACGACAATAAAATGTGGATTGTTGGAGGCTATGTCTTCAATCATTCTGACTCTCAGAAGGTTTTAGCGTGAGTATAAACCTAGATAATAAAGTCTTACGTAGGGGAACTCAAGATATGAGGATTATTTTTAGCAGATGCCATCTGACATGCTGTGCTTTAGCCTGTGCTTCATCCCCAGGGGAAAACAGCCCTAATAAAAACTTGGATTCATGATTGAGGTGTGGGAAAACGTTGCTGAAGGGTGCTAGTTTTGGGAAAGGAAAGGTATGAGGTTCCTGATGTTCAGTGAATCTTTGATTCGTCGGCTTCTGACAGCGTTTAACTGCTCACTGTGGATTTCTAGGCTGGCTCCTCAATTATATCTAGCCTTGTATTCAAAGAGGGTAGGTCTGCTTCAGTGGTATTAGCCCTTCTTTGTATTATATCTGTGTGACTTCAGAGTGCTTGGTTCCTTCATTAATACATATACTGATTGCTATGGATGTTTACCCGTAATGGTTAGGATGCCAAACAGGGAGTGACATTTGGGATGATGACATTTATGCAATTAAGAGATTTAACACTAAGATAACAAATGGAAATCCCTCATTAAATATAAAAGCCAACAACCCAAACAGAAAAAAAACCCCAAACATTTCAGTTTCCTTTTGTGCTTGATGGGATTTGGGCAGAATTAGGCAAAAGCTTTATTTCTTTATCAGGGATACCTGCATACCTCTCTTTCATGGGCCTAAGCATGAGCTGTGTGTCCTGTACTTGGGTCCAGAGGTTATAGTTCCTGTAGGGGAAGTTAAAGAGGAGCTGAAAATGCACCCTTAGTTATAGAATTACATGCACAATGCACCCTTAGTTGCTGATTACATCCACAATTTACTGTTTCAAAGTCATGCCTGAGTTTTCAGTATATACCCTGTGGCTTCATTGAATGCTATCTCAGAGGTGATTTTATCTTCTAAGGCTGTCAGCCTGGCGAGCATAAGTTCATGCTTTTATCTCAACAGCCAGAGGCCATTTTCAGGGCAGAGGGTTTATCTTGTTTCAAGTGCACAGGAGAAATACACTTGAATGACAAAGGCGTAATTAAAAAGTGCCTTTGAAACCGGGGCAGGTTTTATTTGATCAAGTAGTTGGAACTTACCAAGTTGTTCTGCTGTTCTGGGTGGACCATGTGGTGTAAGTTAAGTCGTAGCTTAATAGACAGTGCATTAGCATTCCCACAAGCAGTCATTTTCTCAACTTCAGTACATCTCAGAAAGTGAATTCAGTTTGTATTATACAGGTATGATCTGATTTCTGAAGAGTGGCTCCCACTGGCCAACACTGTGAACTCAGTAGAGATGAGATATGGTCATTCCCTGGCGTTACATGAGGTAAGTTCAGTGCTGCAGCCTCGATTCCCAGCTGGTTTTCCCTTCTTCCGTCCACCCTTTTGAACAAATCAGTTTTGCTCCGAGAGAAGCATTTCTCATTCAAAGCCTTGTCCATGATTGGCCCTATGCGTATTTGTACTCCAGGGAATCCTGGAATCCAGAGGAATTCTGTAGTGCTTTTGCTGTGTGCTGCTTCTTTGCCCTTTGCTCAGAGATCTTAAGGCTGACTGAGGTCAGTGAGTGCATTATTTCCTTGCTGTCCCTGCTTACAAGACATGCCTGATGGCTGGAGTCTGCTGGAGTTCATGTGGTTCCCCATCTGCCTTTTGTGTAGACCACATAGATGTGTTCATCCCTTGTCCAAGGCACCAATGCAGAGCTGGTGAATTAAGGAGTTTTGGAGCCTTCTCAGCTTCTGCATTAGACCCACGAATGTGTCCTTCCAGCATCTGAAACAACAACTGGGCTTTGCCTGTTTCTCACCTCATTTCTCACCTGTGTGCCTTGCTGTGGGTGCAGGCCATGTGAGAGCAGGATGGCAAGGTCTTTGAGAAGGAAATGAGCTGATCCTTTGCTGACCTTTGGGTTTGAAATGTTAATTAGCTCATTACACTGCAAGCCATTGTAGAGCATGATTAGAAACCCTTGAAACAACTCAGGCAGCACTGCTCACAAACAGAACACTTGAGCAGCCTGAGAGGATGGAAATCCCTACCTGCGAGGGCTCAGTGCACAGTCTCCCAATGAGTGTTCAAAAGTAGGGCATGGTGGGTGGTTTATCAGCAGTGATGGGCTCTAGTTCCCAGGAATTTCCCAGGAAGCACCAGCCATAAAAGAGAATTTCCTTTTCCAAGGTTGCCACCTTGTCCATAGGGAGACAGTGATCCACTACACACTGGTGGATTCATGGTGGATTCTGAGATGCTTGGAGAACCCCACAAAGGAGACTGGAGAGAGTTTTGGAACCTGGCTTTTACAGGATGTTTAATAAAACCCTGTCTAACCATCCTGGCTCCCTGCTTTGCAAAGGGCCCTCATTTTTTGCCAGTACATTAAGTTGGACTTGGAAGACAGAGTACTTTTAATGTTAAATACACAGGCATTTCCATCCTAACTGCCTTTCTTACCAGCTGTCTTCTGCTGTTTGCATTTGTAAGCTGTGGGAGGGCTTCAGCCTGACTTCAGGTGCTAACTTTGAGTGCCTTTGGCAGCCTCTGAAGCTCCATTTATAGTGAAAGCAGACCTAGTCAGGACAGATAGGAAATCCAAAGAGCAAGTCAGCTCACCCCAAAGTAGGCACACCTTCCCTCCTTTTGATCAGCTGAATTATTCTGCAGGCTCCACTATATAGCCTGTATCAACACCAATGCAGCAGTAGGGCCAGGGCAGTGACTGTGCCTTTCTGCTGGGGACTGATGAGGCTGCACCTCGAATCCTGTGCTCAGCTCTGGGCCCCTCACTACAAGAGAGACATTGAGGGGCTGGAGCGGGGCCAGAGAAGGGCATGGAGCTGGTGCAGGGCCTGAAGCCCAAGGGTGATGGGGAAGGGCTGAGGGACCTGGGGGGTTCAGATGGAGAAGAGAAGGCTCAGGGGCGACCTGATGGCNGGGCATGGAGCTGGTGCAGGGCCTGAAGCCCAAGGGTGATGGGGAAGGGCTGAGGGACCTGGGGGGTTCAGATGGAGAAGAGAAGGCTCAGGGGCGACCTGATGGCTCCCTCCAAGTGCCTGCCAGGAGCATGGAGCCAGGAGGGGCTGGGCTCTGCTCCCAAGGAACAAGGGATGGGACAAGAGGAAGCGGCCTCAAGCTGCCCCAGGGCAGGTTTAGATGGAGCTGAGGAGCAATTCCTGCCCCACAGGGTGCTCAGGCATTGGAAGAGGCTGCCCAGGGCAGGGCTGCAGGCACCGGCCCTGCAAGGGTTCACCCAGGGTGGAGACGAGGCCTCAGTGCCATGGGTTCAATGGTGGCCTTGGCAGGGCTGGGAATGGTTGGACTGGAGGAGCTTTAAAGGTCTTTTCCAACCATTGCTTTCCTGTCTGTTACCTGAAAGCCACACAGCTTTCCTCTCCATCCCTTGATATTGGGTGAAGTGTATATGTTTTAGGTATTCTGACATTACAGACTTGAGTACAAACCCTGGCAGTGGTGAGTGCTTTCATATAAAATGTGACTGGAGAAAAGCGTATGCTGAGAGAGGATAAAGTACAACAACTGTATTAGGTGTGTTGACTTGGGGAAAACTCCAGGAACAAACCTGCCAACAGAGTTTCCAGCTGACAAGCAGGGATCCTTTATTGTGGTGCTGGGAGACACGGGGGATCGCTCCTCCTAACCTGTGTCCCCGTATTGCTACACAAGCCACCCTTATATAGTCCCTGGGCACACATACCTATTCATGAGGCTATGTATGGATTCCATCATGTTCCAGAAAGCTCCTCGCATGCGTACAGAATTGTGGTGCTGGTCTCTGAGGGTCCTTTACTTCCTCCAACAATCTTCATCACTCCTGGCAGCCTTTGAAGCAGGCGCAGTAGATGCTCATACCAGTCTAATTCGTCCATTAGCACCAGAGACATAATAATCCTCCCATCCTACTGATCAGTTAGTTTAACTGTAGCCCATCCTGGACACCTGCCCTTCCCAGGTACTCCTTATCCCTGTGTCCTGTTCTTTAGACTGTTCTTCTTAAAACTATGTCACCTCTAATGATTTCTCTTGTGCAAGAATCCTCACCATGGTCTCTAGCTGTACTCTGTTCTTTTCTATGTATCATGCACCTCAGTAATTCCCCATTGCTACTGTTACAAAGCCATCAAACTTAACATTATTATAACTAATTCTAAAGGTTTATATATTCCATCTTGTGATCTTGTGCCCCCCCTTGTTTCAGTGTATTAGCAAGATGAGCTGTTTCCTTAATGCCAAACTCCCTGCCTTCGTTTTCAATGTTAAATCTGCTTTCTTTCAGGATGATATCTACATGTATGGTGGGAAAATAGATGCGACGGGGAACGTGACGAGCCAGCTGTGGGTGTTCCACATTCCCACCCAGACCTGGGCTCAAGTGACACCGCAAGCCAAGGAGCAGTACGCGGTTGTTGGCCACTCAGCTCACATCATCACCGGGCCAGGCGACAGCGCGGTCATGCTCGTCATCTTTGGGCACTGCCCTCTTTATGGGTATATCAGCAACGTCCAGGAGTACAACCTGAGTGAGTGGGGTCCTGTCACGGATGGAGTCTCTCTTCTCTCATAAGAGAGAAGTAGCAAGATGTTGATTGCTATAAAACAGTGATTTAACCAAGCTTGATGTTAAATGTGGCAGTGATTCAAGAAGATTCAATGGGAAGTAAATATGCAGCTCAACTCTTGTTGAGTCCTGAGGTTCAGGAAGGACCCCCTTGTGTTCTGAACTTCTCAGAGAGGCAAAGCTGGATCCAGAGTTAGTGTTGACTTGGTCAGTGGTTTATGTCTGAAGGATTGAGACTTCTACATTGTTTTACCTAGAGAGGGCATGTACTGGTTGGACAAGGGGGAATGGCTTTAAACTGACAGAGGGGACATTGAGATGAGATCTTAGGCAGCAGTTCTTCCCTGTGAGGGTGCTGAGGCGCTGATTTTAGGATGCAAAGGTTTTAGGATTGCCAGTAGAGAAGTGTAGGAAGCTGTCCAGATGAACTGAGCTTGTGCCTAACGTAGCTGCTCTGAAGTGTCACTCTGGAGGCATGTCCCTTGCTCCACATGCAAGAGAACATAGTTAAGCACACGACGTTCCCAACAGGAATGTACTGGGTTTTGCCAGAAATAGTGGCCCTACCTGCCCATTGCACCTGTTATCTCTGTCCTTTGGTCGTCCTGATCCAGAGGTTCTGTTGAGTCCACTGGTGTCCTCTTGAGCGCGTTCTCCTCCTCTGAAGAAAACCAGGATGTGTGTGACAGTGATTTGATTTTCCCATATGTGACCTTGTAGAGACTATCTAATTCCTTTGCCTTTTGTGTGCCTGATCTTCCCTGGAGTTGGGAAGCCTGCGTGAGGTTTCCATTCTGCACTTGCTCCAGAGATTTGATACGTAATTTGACATTTTTGTTTCAGTTGCCATTATATTATGTCTAGAGTGCTTCAAACCAATGTTATTTTAGTGAGTGAAATATAGGACCATTAATCACATATTAGTTTTTAACTGCAGTGTTCTTCGCAGTCATACTTGTCTTCAGTGATGTCTGGCTTTATATATATAGAGATATAAAATGAAAGTGCTCTTGGGTACTATTCCAAATCAAGCCATTTTCATGTCATTGGAATGCAATGTATTATTTCTGCATTTTTTCCTCTCATTTTTACTTAGCTTGTCTGAAAAGAATGTAATAAATGACTGTAGAAGAGAGATTTCTGCTCTAATTAAAGATACTTGACAACAGTTCTTGACAACAGGCTCCTTGAAGGAGGGTGTTTCTGGGTATGAAGTGATAGAGACAGTGTCTAGATCTGAGTCAATAGAAAACCCAGTTTGTCCCACAGTGAGATGTGTTGGTAAGTTCTCATTAATGGGGATGAATTAACCATGTTCTATCACCTTTTTCATTTCTCAGCCACAAATACATGGAGCATTTTACAGACGAGCGGAGCTTTGGTGCAAGGAGGGTATGGGCACAGTAGTGTTTATGACACACACACGAGATCCATTTATATCCATGGAGGTTACAAAGCATTCAGTGCCAACAAATACAGGCTAGCAGATGACTTGTACAAATATGAAGTTGATACCCGTATGTGGTAAGTAGTTCTCCTTCCTGTATACCACTCATCATCTGTGTTTGTCATGGACAAGAGGATGGGGTATTGGATAAAGTTGCAGTAGTACGGTCATCTGCATTCAAGAGAGATACTGTGCTTTTCTATCTGTGATTGTTATGTCCCTTTATGAATAGGGAATCATGTAATCACATATAATCAAGGCTGTGAATGAGCCGAGAAATCCATTTTAATCTATTGTTATATTAAAGATGATAAGAGAACCCATTGGCTGGGATTTTCTTGTCAGCAGTACAGACTGTGCAGATGAGTGTGGCTACTGCAGTCAAGTGAGTGATAATTCATTCCACAGTTAAATCTGCAACAGGATTGCTGTTATAACCCCATTTTCTCCTGGCTCTGTAACTGCTCGAAATGTTCATTTCTCAAGCTGAAATCTTCAGTGATTTATTTCTGCCCAAAGGTGAGGTTTATTCAAAACCTACAGCAAAACCTCACAACTTTGAGCTGTGGAGGTGAAATACATTTCCCTCTATTTGGAACGTTGGTTTTTCAATGCTCCTGCCAAAAAGGAGACTGAATTTTGAGCATGGGAACTGTATTTTGAACATTTATGCATGTAGATTACAGTGACCCTATCTCTTTTGTGAGACTTAAAAATAGCCTGTACTTCTGCAACAACTGGGAGGCCATACGATGAGTAAAGTAACTAGTGACTAGTTGCCAAAACCCTTCCTTTCTGCTCCATTGTACATCGAGTAATAGCCATGCTTCCTTTTGTGGTTCATTCAGTCCTCTGCTTCAGCCATGAGCAGGCAAATCTGGCTGAATAGGCAGAAAATCACCACAAATGTGACAGTATTCTCCCAACCCACTGCAGCATCAACTTCCTTTGTTTTGTCAAGTCTCATGAGGGTGCTGAGGCGCTGGCCCAGGGGGATGGCCCAGAGAAGCTGTGGCTGCCCCATCCCTGGCAGTGCTCAAGGCCAGGTTGGACACAGGGGCTTGGAGCAAGCTGCTCCAGTGGAAGGGGTCCCTGCCCGTGGCAGGGGTTGGAACTGGATGAGCTTTAACGGTCCCTTCCAGCCTAAACTATTCTGTGATTCTGTGATGGCATGGATGTGGCCACATGAGGGTTTCCCTGCAAGCCCATCCTCTCAAGGTAGTAGGGGAATTCCACAAAGGGTGACCCTCTGTATTCAAGCTGACTAAAGGTGACGCGAGCAGCAAGTCTGGTTAATGCTCACCATGATTTAGTCATGGATGAGGCCTCGAGTTTTGCAGGTATTAAGCTTGTCAGCAACTGCACAGATTTCCTTAAAACAGGAGGTTTATTTTAGTTCTGAGCAGCAGATGATGCCCATTTTGAAAGGATTCTTTAGGTTGCTCTAAAAGTGGAGTTACTGTGACGTTTGTATGACTATTTAATATTTACTATGAGTATTTCATGCTTGCTGTGAAATTACTGGACTGTTCCCAGGCAGTGCCTGCATCAGCAGGTTTAGCTGATGATGCTCAAGAGCTCAGTGTGAAAACTTGGCAGTGCCTAGGGAAGGAATTGATGAATTTCAGGTCCATAGCTTTGGAAAGAGGCTTTCCTCGATGTATTTCTCCTAGGAATTGGCAATCAGGTGGGAAGAAGAGAGAATGAAATTATGGGGGGGGGGAAATTAAACAGCATGGAAGCAAAGTTGTTGAATACTGTCCGCACACTCCCTTTTGATCCCCTAAACCTTCTTCAACTTGGATGTATGGATGGTCCTGTCTTTTCCAGCTACTAATCAGTGTCAGTAACCCACATACTCTTGTTTTTGAAGGACTATACTGAAAGACAGCAGATTTTTCCGCTACCTGCACACAGCTGTGATAGTGAGTGGAACCATGCTGGTGTTTGGAGGAAACACGCACAACGACACCTCCATGAGCCACGGTGCAAAGTGCTTCTCTTCCGATTTTATGGCATATGATATTGGTGAGTCGTTGCAGAAATGATCATCATAATAAAAAGCATCTTGGATAGACAAAAAGAGCTGCCATGGACTCGTTTCCGTGCTGGGTAGATTATACCAAATGCTACTAAGAGTGCTGCAGAAGAATGTGTAATGAGGGGAGGCTCATTTACCTCACTATACATTACCAAGCGTATGAGCTGGTGCAGTGATTTCTAGGCAAATACAGCAGCAGTTATTTGGTCAAATGTTCAAACCTAACCTTGGGTATTAAAAGTTATTCCATAAATGGTAAGCATATTGTTCTAGCATCTCAGCCATAAGCCTATCCTGATGCTTTAAGTGTGTTTTAATCAATGATTTATCAAAAATGCAGGCTGTTAGGACAGTTAGAAGCACTGGACCCTGCTGAAACTCCACTTGTACAATGCATGCTCTTGTTTTAACTGCAGCCTGGCTGACTTGTTTGGCTGTGCTGTTTGTAATGTCCATTTGTTTTATAAGCACAAATATCCCCATAAGTGCTCTTAAACAATAAAGCCAAATGATTAGATTTTATTTGGAAGAATTGGGTTCAATGAGTTTGAAAAGCCAGAAGAGGGCAGCATTTATTTGTGAGTTTGGAGTTTAGAGACGGTGCATTGAAGAAGGTGGTAAAAAGAGATGAAATTATATAAAAGAAGGTGGAAGAGAAGCTCCCCTTTACCCAGCCGTGTGCACTGCAGTCCTGTGTCCTGCTCTGGAGCTTGGAAGTGGAGCTCTTGGAGCGAGGGCAGAGGAGGCCCTGGAGCTGCTGCGAGGGCTGGAGCAGCTCTGCTCTGGAGCCAGGCTGAGAGAGCTGGGCTGGGGCAGCCTGGGGGAGAGAAGGCTCCTGAAGGGGAGACCTGAGAGCAGCTCCAGGGCCTAAAGGGGCTGCAGGGAACCTGGAGAGGGGCTTGGGCCAAGGGCCTGGAGGGCCAGGCCAAGGGCAATGGCTTGAACCTGCCCAAAGAGGGGAGCCTGAGCTGAGCTCTGAGGCAGAAGCTGTTCCCTGTGAGGGTGCTGAGGCGCTGGCCCAGGGCGATGGCCCAGAGAAGCTGTGGCTGCCCCATCCCTGGCAGTGCTCAAGGCCAGGTTGGACCCAGGGGCTTGGAGCAAGCTGCTCCAGTGGAAGGGGTCCCTGCCCGTGGCAGGGGTTGGAGCTGGAGGAGCTTTAAGGTCCCTTCCAGCCCAAACCAATCTGAGACTCTATACTTCACAGGCAGAATGCTAAGATAACTTCAAAGTGCAGTTGCTGTGGGTTAAATAACCGTTCTTTGTGATTTCTAAACAAGTTTTTACTTTATGTTGTTTTAGTTTTTGACCTCAGCATGAAATATTCATGTAGTGGCCATACTTGTATAATGATCTGTTCTCCCCACAGGAGGGAAATTAAAACTTTTCTATTTACCCCATCAAAAATTCAGTTGTGATGGCAAACAGGATGTTTCCATAGCAGATGTGTTCTGTTTGAACAGCATCTTTAATAAATCCTGCGCATTGTAAGGTTTAAGCTTGGCTTAACCCTTTAGTCAGGACGGAGAGGACTCTTTGTACTTTCAAACTTACTCAGTTTTTCCAGTACTTGAGCTTTAGTTAAGGATGGGGAAGAAGCTTAGAAAGCAAAACATTCCAGGCCTTCTGTTAATCCAGAAAAATATGTTTCTTGGCTTCACATAACTCACAACTTAATGGATATAAAATTGCCAATTGCTGCCCAGTTTTGCTTAGGTCTCTTGTTAAGAACTGGAACCAGGCTTGTTTGTCTCAGGAGTGATGCTGGGCCCAGTTTAACTCTTTGAGAAAGGCTCGAATGATGTCTAAAAATGAAGTTCAACATCACAATTTGTATTAAATCCAGCCGACTGGGTTCTGTTGTCTTTATTTATCAGCCCTCTTGAACAGAAGTTTCTGCTGGATCAGGGGTTGGGGTCAGTTGTTTTACCCAATTCAACCGGGACAAAAATGAAGGGGGTTGTTTTTCTGTGCCCTCTTTCTGTACTAGTTTGGGTTTGGGGGCTCTTTNAATTAAAACTTTTCTATTTACCCCATCAAAAATTCAGTTGTGATGGCAAACAGGATGTTTCCATAGCAGATGTGTTCTGTTTGAACAGCATCTTTAATAAATCCTGCGCATTGTAAGGTTTAAGCTTGGCTTAACCCTTTAGTCATTTTAGAGGTTCGGTCCATGGCACAGCAGTTTCATCTTGTATTTATCTCTTCATCATGGACTGCAATGACAAGACAAGGGGTGATGGGTTCAAGCTGAAACGGGAAGTTCAGGTTTGATATACAGAATCAGTTCTTCCCTGTGAGGGTGATGGGCACTGGAATGGGTTGCCAAAAGTAGTGGTAAATGGTTCATCCCTTGCAGCGTTCAAGGCCAGATTGGATGGAGCCTTGGGTGCCATGGTCTAGTGTGAGGTGTCCTGCCCATTGTAGGGGGTTTGGAAGTGGATGATCATAAAGTCCTTTCCAACCCAAACCAGTCTGGGATTCCATGATGCTACTGAAGAATCTTTTGAGTATTTGAGGGCTCTGCAGATCTTTACAGCAGATTTTGATTGCATCAATTGCATACAGCTGCCTCTGGGGTACTGGCTGCCCAAAGGTTAAGTGATCGGAATTGGACTGACTCCTCCTGCTTTTGTTCCTTTGATTGCTCGGTGGCTTATATGTTTCTTAGGTTGTTTCTTTTGCCTTGCTGCCTGAGGGGAGAAATTACCTGAGAAATGGAGTCAAAAATGAAGCAGAGCTTAGAAATGTTATGCTAATAGGAAAAAGGTGGAATAATCTCACATTATATTAAAAGAGAAAACCAACCACAAATCCTAAAGCTGTGATGAGTGCAGAATAGTCTGAAGAACATGGATCTCTGCCCTCTAGGAACGTAATTGCAATGGAACAAGAGAAAAAAACAAACCAGATAAGTCTCTGTTCTCAGTGATGCTGGTTTGGGGCAAAACTGCAAATAAATCCCACAGCAACAGATACAACTTGAACTTGTTACACAGTGAAAGATTCCACTAGTAATGAAGAAAAAGCAGCTCATGCCAATGCTGTTCGATTACACGTGATTGCCAAAAAGCTAATAACCCCTTCAACACAGTGCCTTGGAACTTCCCTTGGATGAGGTGTTTAGATGATGGAGCAGAGCCATTGCATCCATCCCTTTTTGTCACAGTGTGGCAGCTGGGGCGAGGACTGAGCATTCTGCCTTGCGAAGGAAGATAACGCAGAGCTTCTGTATACTGATTCACTCGGGATCTGCCTTTTGGTGGTGGGAGGCATGGTTTATAGGTGTTAAAGTAGAATTGTAGAATCATTGGTTGGAAAAGACCTTTCAGCTCTTCCAGTCCAACCATACCCAGCCCTGCCAAGGCCATCATTGAACCCATGGCACTGAGGCCTCGTCTCCACCCTGGGTGAACCCTTGCAGGGCCGGTGCCTGCAGCCCTGCCCTGGGCAGCCTCTTCCAATGCCTGAGCACCCTGTGGGGCAGGAATTGTTCCTCAGCTCCATCTAAACCTGCCCTGGGGCAGCTTGAGGCCGCTTCCTCTTGTCCCATCCCTTGTTCCTTGGGAGCAGAGCCGAGCCCCTCCTGGCTCCATGCTCCTGGCAGGCACTTGGAGGGAGCCATCAGGTTCCCCCTGAGCCTTCTCTTCTCCATCTGAACCCCTCAGGGTTCCCTCAGCCCTTCCCCATCACCCTTGGACTCCAGGCCCTGCATCAGCTCCAGTGCTCCCCTCTGGCCCCACAGCAGCCCCTCAATGTCTCCCTCAATGTGCAGCCTCACCAGTGCCCAGCACAGGGGCACAGTCACTGCCGTGGCCCTGTTGCCACACCGGTGCTGATACAGGCTAGGATGCTGGTGGCTTCTTGGCTGCTTGGGCACAAGTTGCTTATGTTCAGCCACTGTTGATCAACACTCCCAGGTCCTTTTCCCTGAGCAGCTTTCCAGCCGCTCTTCCCCAATCCTGGAGTGTTCCATGGGGTTGTCATGACCCAAGTGCAGAAGATCCCAAATATTTTGGGATCTGTCATGAAGAAATGTGCTGCATAAGTTGAGTCATGACTTTTACTGAGGAACTATTCTTACATGAGCTTTTATTTCATCCTAGCATGTGATCGGTGGCATGTCCTTCCTCGCCCAGGTCTCCATCATGATGTGAACAGGTTTGGACATTCTGCTGTGCTGTACAACAGGTAAGGTTACAAACAAGCTGTGAGCTGCTGGCGTTTCTCATACCACAGTAAATGTATGCATGTAGATCAGTAACACTGAGACTGGATCTGTTGCAAACCTCTCAAAGCTCCCAGATCTTCACTCTTGTTATGTCTTTAGTACCTTCCTGTTTCTGTCAGCCCTTCTTCACTGGACTAAACTGTTTCAGCTGAGGTCTTTTGAAAATCTGTGGGTTTTTCCATATTTCTATTCCTTATTTATCCTATAATTTCATCTATCATTGATTTCATGTATTTCGTATTTCTATATTAGCTGCACTGGCAACTTTTATCTTCCCTCATGCTTTCTAAATCTGTCCCTGTTTCACTTCCCATAGCTTATCCTGTGTGATTCTTCTTTACATTCTTGTGAGGTACAGTATTTAGGTGAAATGATAGGTGAGATTTCTGTTGTTAAGCATTACATCACTGTAATAATATCTGTGCTTTCAGCTGAACATCTGTTATTGTGTTTGAGTCTGTGGAACCAAGCTTGAGGAGTGATATTTCGTAGGAGTCTTTCGTTCTGGTTCCTTTATCCTTTGAGGATACTTTCTGTAAATCACTAACATTATTTAAAGCTCCGTTTAAGCCAGGCAGATAACTGTCACTGCCTTGGAAAAGAGGGCTTGCTTCTAGATACTTTTTCTGCTTCTGAAAACTCGCTCACTACCTACCTGTTTCGGTGTACTGAGTACCAGTCATACATTTACTTCCATGAAGGACAGCTGAGCCTTTGCATCAGTTCATTTCATCTAGAAATGGGATGAAAATCATATTAATAAAGACTTATTATTCAACCAAACCCTTTCTTTTCAGTTACATTGACTCTTCTTCACTCTCTTTTAAATATGCATTTTACAAACATGGATGCACAGAGGCTTTTTGGGTGGCATTTTTGTGTAACTAATGAAATTTGATGTTTTGCCTGAAGCAGTTGAGGTATTAAAGAAGGCTTAAAACCCCCATCTTCCCCCTCCCCTAAGTATTATTTGCTTTTGGGGGTTGGTGGTGTTTTGGTTTTCCTGTTGGTTGACAATAATGACTCTTTGCTCTGTGTCTAAGAGCCATGATAATAACTGCTTTTGTCACAGCGGCGTAGGGAGATGTGGCAGCACTGAGTGGTTTTGTCACAGTTTCTGCACGCTGGTTTAATGGTGTGAAACCATCTCCCTCATTTTTAGCCTTCCTCCCTCTCTTGCCAGTGTTCTCTGCAGAAGGCTCTTGCATTCCTGCAGCATTTCGTGTATAGTCACATTGATGAGGTGCTGCTCAGAGCTTTGGCTGATGGGGAGGGTTGGTCCATGACCTCAGATAGGTTCGACTCTGTTGCAGCATCCTTGTGTTGAGACTTTGTGGGTTCTCTGAAGCAGTGGAACTTGCCTGACCTTTCCTTTAGTGTCTTCCTTAACTATGAGCTGTTCATTTGGATTTATACATTCTGGAGTGTTGTAAACCACTTTGCTCACACCTTGGATCACGTTGACCTGGAGCGGCGTGTGGTCTACAAACACAGATGGGAGCTTTTATCCCTTTTGTTTTGTCTAGCACCATGTATGTGTTTGGAGGCTTCAACAGCCTCCTCCTGAGCGACATCCTGAAGTACACACCTGAGAAATGTGAAGCTTTTGACAACGAAACAGCCTGTGTGAGAACAGGTCGTGGTGTCAGATGTGTGTGGGTCAGAGTCCCCCCTCACTGCATCCCCTGGGAAATGGCATCCATAAAGCAGCAGCAAAAGGTCTTTGAAGACTGTCCTCCCAAGCCAGGTATGTGCCACGTTTCTCTTTCCAAAAGGCATGTAGGGTCCTTTTCTTTCCCAAATTCTGCCTTATATTACTTGTATGCCAGTATCAGACCAAGTGTAAGATGATGGGGTTGTGCTTCCATACATGCCTCTGAGCAACATATCCAGCGATGTGGGTATGTTTCCATCTCTCGCTCCTCCTGAAGCTGCTTGCTCATTGGATTTGTTTCCTACCATACTGCTTGTACTTACTTTCCTATCCTAAACAGACATCATCAGTCAGGAATCAAGCCTGGACCATTGCTCTGTAGATGTTTCCTCCAAGAACTGGCCTTGTGAGAGACAGCAATTCGCCGATGGGCACTGTGGGGCAAGGGAGGATGATTTGGGTCCTGCAGTGTTATCCCATGCTCTTCGAGACAGACAGCAGGAATAGTGTTTTAAAAAGTTACTTTAGTTTTCCTTCTGCAGTACTATAAGGATAAGGGCATACAAAAAGAACCTTTGTTGTAAGGTCCAATGCCTGTGTTCTCCCTTATGATAATTCGTAGATAACTTCTCAATGCTTTATCCTGATGCATTCCTTGCTTCGAATTGAATTTTATGAACCTTGATTCTGGAATAGATGGCAGCCTTTAATTATTTAATAGAAATTGAAATTAGTTAATAGAAATTGGTGTAAAGAGACATTGCTTTGATGGGCTCTCAATGTACAGTAAATTTTCACAACACACGGGCAATAAGCCATTGGAAAGATGAAGTAGAAGGTTCAGGCTTTGCATCAAAATGCTCCATGTCAACGAAGGCCAGGCTAGCTGCAGCATGGTGGGAGATGTTCGCTTTCCTTGTGGATTGTCTTGTGGCATCATTTGCGTGTGCATTGACCAGACATGCTTACATATCTTGGTGCATTTTGTGGCGGTGTTTTACTGCTCCTCAGGCACTAAAACTGATTGATGCTGCAAATGAATGTGCTTTTCTATCAGTTCAATCACACGAGAGCATCTGATTTACCAAGTAGCTGATAACGGGAAGTCCGCAGGCGCTACTGTTTGGTTGTATCTTTTGCTGTATGTAATCAAGTTCTTAGAGCTCTGTCAGGAAATGCCTGTTTTTGGTCATGCAGGTTTTTTTCTTTAATAGCTGTAGACAGTGAAAAATGTGATCAGATTACAGACTGCTATAGCTGTACAGCCAATACAAACAACTGCCAATGGTGCACTGACCAGTGCGTCTCAATACAGAACAACTGCACAGAGGAACAGGTACAGCCTCCCTAATTCTTCTGTAGTTTGAATGAATTTGAAATAGCCAATGTCCATCTGTCAGTATTCTGACCCTTGTTTTGCTATTTCGAGCTCTGAACTGGTTTTGAGTTGGTCCAAGGGCTTTTGGCTGGGACTCTTCCCCTTATGTTGGGGGGATGGCCATGGGGAGGGGAAGAGGTGGAGGTTTCATGATGGTGTGGTTATCAATAAGGCACCTCAGTTGGGTTTGCTAGTAGGAGAATATTCCTTAAGGAAAATCTTAACCCTTTTGTAGAAGCTCTGGTAAGGATAGTGTATAATGATGGCTTGGGGGAATACCTTGGATACAGAGCACAGGCCATGCCCAATGTCACAGCTTTTGAATACATAGGGTGCTTTGTAGGTCTGAATGGTGAAGTATTAGTGTAGTAAGGATGGCTGTTATAAACTGGCATTGTTTGGATGGGACAAAGCCTCATTTTGCTGTTTCTTGTAGGTTCCTATTACTGTCTATGACAATTGTCCAAAGGATAACCCTGCCTATTACTGTAACAAAAAGACAAGTTGTAAAAGCTGTGCCATGGATCAAAACTGCCAGTGGGAACCTAGGAATCAGGAGTGCATCGCTTTACCAGGTGGGTACTGCTTGTATTTGTATAAGAAAAAACCCCCAAATTCACCCAGTCCAAAAGCTGTGGGGCTTTTGACTATTATTTTGGGGTTTTTTTACCCACCAGATGTGTAATGCTTAGTGCTAAGCTGGAGTAAATAATGTTGTTCAAACGTATCAGCTTTAATATGGAACTTTATTTCCAGTCAAGCCTGATGGAATATTTTTCAGTCCCAATTGTCTGAAGAGGAGTGTGATCATTTGTATAATTATAAGGCTGTATTTCATCTCTCTCTTTTCATTTGATGAAAGTGGGACTGTTGATATAATAGGCTTCTGCAAGATATTAGATTTAATAATGCATGCTATTTAATTTTAGCAAGTAGACTTGTGCAAAGGCATAATGGCACATACTGGACGAATTAGGTCAGTAACAGCTAAAGTGTGTAAGGAAAGTTCTCTTATTAGAGTGTTTCCAGTGGGAGATCATAGGAGTAGGGTATTAATCCCCCCATAGTAAGTCTTTTTCTTCTTTCCCTGGTAGCTGGCAAAAATGCACCATCTTCAGTGATTAATGTCTGGAGTTAATAAAGAATAGGGAAGGGGGAAAACCCAACCCAAACAGGACCTTTTAATGGGCATGGAAAGCCTTCCCCTGGTAACTGGTGTGCTAGTCTTGAAGAGTGAAAAAATGAGGAGACTTTGGAGAATCACAGAATCCCAGCCTGGTTTGGGTTGGAAGGGACCTTAATGCCCATCCAGTCCCAACCCCTGCCATGGAAGGGACCCCTTCCACTGGAGCCGCTTGCTCCAAGCCCCTGTGGCCAACCTGGCCTTGAGCACT
>NDXB01018663.1:30508-53251 GCA_002631895.1 Agapornis roseicollis | reverse complement strand
AGCCCTCGCAGCAGCTCCATGGCCTCCTCTGCCCTCGCTCCAACAGCTCCAGGTCCCTCTTGTAAGGAGATGGGTTTCAGTTGAGACAACACAGTAAAGTCCACATTGACCACTGCAGCAAGGTGCATGCTTTAATTTAAGCCAATACTGACTCAGTACCTCAATAAGATGCTAAAGAAATGGAAGACTGTTTTCCAGTGGGACATAACACCAGTGTCTCAAGACCTGCCAGTGAAACATCTAAAGCCCACCTATAAAAATTAAGTTCCCCAATACCCATAATCAAATGGCAGCTTCAATTATCAGCATCTACCTTTCCACATTCAACAGGCAGTCTTGGGGAGTGACTATTTTTCACTTCTTTCCTTCTGCTATTGAGCACTATTAGGCATCTGCCAAATTCCACTTTCACAGCCTCAATTTATAGGTGGAGGAAGCAATATATTTACATGCAGAAGTTAAAATGCATTTGGGCACTGAAATACTGACAAGGTAACTGTGGTAGAAGTACAAGTGTTATTACTGCCTGTGACATACAGTTTGAGCCCAGCTCAGACACTCATAGGAGAGATGGAGGCATCAATCTACCTTATGCAGAATACCACACAGCTGCATAAATTTAGCTCCTATGAATTAAAATTAGAGTCTTGTTTGATTTTAGGAAGCCTTAATCTGTAATACATAACAAGCAGTATTTCTTTTAACGATGGAGAAAGAGCCTTGCATCTCCTCTTACTTAAATGGAGTGAACAAAAAAAAAGCCAAAGCAGGTTTCCCTTAAATTTAAGCTGCAAAACAATTAAGAGAAACCTGGATTTTCTTTTTAAAACCTCTAACAAAAAGTCATCTTCTTACTGTTTATTTTTTCACTGAGTTGCAGACCTGGGTTATACCCGGTTACATCTGCTGGGAGTTCTTCTCCACAGAACCACAGAATAGTTTGGGTTGGAAAGGACCTTAAGATCATCCAGTTCCAACCCCCTGCCATAAGCAGGGACACCTCACACAAAACTATGGCACCCAAGGCTTTGTCCAACCTGGCCTCCAACACTGCCAGGGATGGGGCAGCCACAGCTTCTCTGAGCCATCACCCTGGGCCAGCGCCTCAGCACCCTCACAGGGAACAGCTTCTGACTTAGATTCAATCTAAACCTCCCCTGTTTAAGTTTGAACCAGTTCCCCCTTGTCCTGTTCACTACAGTCCCTGCTGAAGAGCCCCTNGAACAGCTTCTGACTTAGCTCCAACCTGAACTCCCCCTGTTTCAGTCTGAACCCATCACCCCTTGTCCCGTCACTGCAGTCCCTGATGAAGAGCCCCTCTCCAGCACCCTTGTAGCCCCCTTCAGACACTGGAAGCTGCTCTGAGGTACTGTGGTCACCATTCCTCCTTCTCCACTGTGTTGCCTTCCAGGCAGCTCAACATGGCAAGGGCACCAGGATGGGAAGGGGACAAGCCCCTCATTAGAACAGGAATTACCCAGATCCCTGACCTGCAGCTCACTGGAGGAAGAGCAGCCTGGATACCATCTTTGCATTGCCCCCGTAACAAAGTGCTTTCTTCTGAACCCCATTTTTGGTTCTGAATACACGCTCAAAAGTGGCAGCTCATTCCAACTTCTGGAGTTTCCAGTGCAAGCAGTTCTTACCTTTTAGGACCGTTACTGCTGCCAAAAGCTTATCTTACTCTAAGAACTAAAGAAATATTCTAGAAGAAAGAAATATTACACCAAAATATATGTTCTAGCAGCGAACAAGTACAGCTTCAGGGAATGTTGGAAGTAGTTCACACTCAGGACACCCAAAGTGAAGTACAGCTCATAGTGTAGCTCTGGCTAAGTGACTTGTATAAGAAATGCAGGCAGGGATTTGGGTATAATTACATAAAAAGCAAAATCTTGAAAGCAAATATACCTGGTGTAGGCAAACAGGCTTTTTTTTTCTCCCACCCCAAGTATACCAGTTCAAACATTTTGCATGTGCGTGTGTAAATATTTGAGTCTTTATATATTATTATATATTCATGTATAGAAATACATATGAATACATGTTTATGCATTCATAATCTTTTATAGCATAGAATCCCAGACTGGTTTGTGCTGGAAAGGAGTTTAAAGCTCATCCAGTTCCAACCCCCTGCCATGGGCAGGGACACCCTCCCCAAAGCAGGTTGCGCCAAGCCCCTCTGTCCAACCTGGCCTTGAATGCTGCTCAGAAACATTCTTTCCTCTCCATTTCCACAGCAATAACAAACAAGCCCTACCCTACCCGCAAAGTAAGTATCATAGAGGGAAGACTAAAAGTTGCCCAGCTCTGCAGCATAGAATCACAGACTGGTTTGAGTTGGAAGAGACATTAAAGCTCATTCAGCCCCAAGCCCCGTCCAACTTGGCAAAGAAGAAATGAAAGATAAAACCATGCTGCTGCTTTCCTCATGATGTCTGAACTAAAATTATTTCTGATATGTCCAGAGCTAGAGAAAAAAAGATACAGACGTTGAGAAATGCATAATTACTCCTGTAAGCAATGCAAAGATCGCCTTGGTATTAGGAAAACCCCCTGGATAAAAAGGAATAATCACCGTCTAAGAGACTAAGTTAAACAGAATAGGTTCAGAATTTGTATTATCTTCTCACTAAGGTTTGTACAGCCACAACATGGCAGGAAAATTTAGATTTAAAGGAGAAAGTATGGCTACAAACTTCCCCACTGTTCTAAATATTAAATTTTTATAAAATTAATATGCTTATTATCATTACCACACCAGAACCATATCAGAGTGAGGCTATTTCCCCATTCATTTTTACACTATTCCCACTACTGGTGAACATGGCTTAGGACAAGCACTCTTTGCAGTAACGTGTTATGGCAGTGAATCCATCAAACACATTATCATAAAACCTGACTCTACTCTGACCTGCTGCTTTTACCCCCAAATGCTCATGCGTTTGCACACTCAGAGGCAAAATAACCCACATGCCACCACTGCCTACACTTGGGAATGGGAAACCTCAAAACACCGCTTCAGGTTGCAGCTTAAGAGTCAAAGTGCAAAGGGACTCCTGTCTGAAACCACTGGTGGTGGAGCTAAAACTCTGGAAATGCTTCACAAAGAAAGGAAATAATCATGGATTCAGAGAATGGTTTGGGTTGAAGGGACCTTAAAGCTCCTCCAGCTCCAACGGGCAGGGACCCCTTCCATTGGAGCAGCTTGCTCCAAGCCCCTGTGTCCAACCTGGCCTCCAACACTGCCAGGGATGGGGCAGCCACAGCTTCTCTGGGCCATCACCCTGGGCCAGCGCCTCAGCACCTGAAAACAGGGAACAGCTTCTGCCTCAGAGCTCAGCTCAGTCTCCCCTGTTGGGGCAGGTTCAAGCCATTGCCCTTGGCCTGGCCCTACAGGCCCTTGGCCCAAGCCCCTTTCTCTCCAGGTTCCCTGCAGCCCCTTTAGGCCCTGGAGCTGCTCTCAGGTCTCCCCTTCAGGAGCCTTCTCTCCCCCAGGCTGCCCCAGCCCAGCTCCAGAGCAGAGCTGCTCCAGCCCTCTGCTAAGCCAAAGAATTGAGTTACTCCTTTGTTATGAGATCTGAGTGATTTTCGTTAGCAGAGCTTTTTTAAAATGCTTTAAACAAATCACAGTCTTTTTTTAGAGCTGTGGAGTATATTTCTCTTTATAAATAATAAAAAAAGCAAGCACTCAGCATGCAATAATAACCAAACGTCCAAGAGCCACACGCCTTGGGAGAGATCTAAGACAGGAACAAATTAACTTAATCCTATTACTTGAAGGTCCGGGCCTGAAAAGAGCCACTGAACCCTTGTGGTGAACCTGTGTCACTTTGATCTTCATTGTAACAGAAACAGCAAAGTCACATGCTTAAATGGAAATCACTGCTAATAGATGAAAGCAGGGCAGAGCACCCCGTGGATTAAATGTGTTTAGAAGAGACACAGGGTGAAAAATAAATAGGAATTATAAGTTTTCTACAGCTCTCTTTCCCTATCTCAGGTCCTTCTCTCAACTGCTTCCCAAAAGTGCTTTGAATCACTATAAATACAAACCACATAGCAAGAAGAATGTGGGAACCAGGCTGTGAAGTCCAGTACATCCACAACATGGTCATTTATCTCTTTTCATACCAAAATACAGAAGCTGGTGTTAAATGATCTACCACATGGACAACTATTACATGGATTACACCCAAATGATAATGGAAGCTCATGTAGATAGGAAATTAAATACAGGAGACGTGATTATGGAAGGAAGGCTCAGCTTGCTCCAACATCGCTGCTATCTGAGCTATCATCTGCACTCACCAGTTGAAGGTCACAGTCTGGTTTCCTCAAAGAAATTCTTATTATTAGCTTCAGATTAATTTTGCTGAGCTAATAACCAATATGTGAAAACTGCTGATGGAAACAAAACTGTCCTTTAAAACCACACTGACATTACAGGTAATATTGAGAAACACAAGGAGAATTTTAGATACATAAAATTTATATTGTATATATGAATTTTTATATACATATTTATATTTTATATATGATTTTATATATATAAATTGTATACAAACATATATTTATATATATATAAATGCAAGTTCTGTGGAAAAAGACACTGTCTCCAACCAATGAGTCACAGAGCCAGAAAAAAGCCAGTTCCAGGTAACTCTGCACATACAGAAGTCCCATACCCGAGCAGCCCTTTGAGCAATAAAACCCCCACTCTCACAAAATAAACCTGGATATGGAGGCCTTCAGGGACACATGAAGAAATTAACCAAAACTCAACTACCCATCATTGCAGGGGGTTAGAACTATACCCTTTTGGGGGTCCCTTCCAACCCAAGCTATTCTATGCTGAGGAAACAAGGGATTCTACAGAGCCCCTAGCGCAGGAATGAAGCTGCTAAACCGAATGTCATACACACGCTTACTTGGGCATCGTGCTGCAAAACCTGTCTTTTTGTTGCTAAAAGAGTCCTCGTCTTCTCTTGAAGTGCAGGATGTTATTGGCCTAAGGCACCTTCACTCCTACACCCAACGGGAACTTCCAAAGGGAAACAGAAGCATTTTAGAAAATAAAGAGTAGCTAAGTCTATCAGCAAACGTGCATTATAGCTAAATTTGGGTGCTTGTATTTCATACATTCTCACACCCTCCAGCTTTCGAAGCATTTCCCACCCCAAGCAGAAAACAGAAAGGTAAAATAAGTACAAACAGGGAAAAGAAAACACACTCTCTGTTTGCTTCCTGCACTGTTTCTCCCCCAGAGTAAAGCCTCCCCGTTTATACCCCCTCCATCCCTTCTGATTGCCATAGCTGACAAGATACAGAAGTCGATGATCTTAAGGCCCTTTCCAGCCCTAACGGTTCTATGATTCCTGCCAAGAATTAAAGCAGGGCGGTTGCTGCACTGCAGGGAACTGCCACATGGGGGATTCCAAACTGATGGGAGCAACATAGGAAGTCCAGTGAGGGAAAACCAGGAGATCATGACATAGAAAAAGAAGAAAATACAATGTTTACTTTTAAAATGACAGGTCAAACTACACACAGTTATAGAGATGTTCTATGTATTTCTTAATGACTTCCTGCTCTAGAGAGCTACACTGGGTTTTGTGGCTGTCTGAAGCTAGGGCTTTATTTGAGCATTGCTTCTAGCAGGATAAAACTACAGGACAAAAAGGAAATTTAAACTATTTTCAGTATTTGAAGCTTTTCCATTTTGCAGAGGTGTCGAACCCAAAAATCATACAGGCTGAGAGAGCTGGGCTGGGGCAGCCTGCGGGAGAGAAGGCTCCTGAAGGGGAGACCTCAGAGCAGCTCCAGGGCCTGAAGGGGCTGCAGGGAACCTGGAGAGAAAGGGGCTTGGGACAAGGGCCTGTAGGGCCAGGCCAAGGGCAATGGCTTGAACCTGCCCCAACAGGGGAGACTGAGCTGAGCTCTGAGGCAGAAGCTGTTCCCTGTTTTCAGGTGCTGAGGCGCTGGCCCAGGGTGATGGCCCAGAGAAGCTGTGGCTGCCCCATCCCTGGCAGTGTTGGAGGCCAGGTTGGACACAGGGGCTTGGAGCAAGCTGCTCCAGTGGAAGGGGTCCCAGCCCGTGGGAGCAGGGGTTGGAGCTGGGGGAGATTTAAGGTCCCTTCCAACCCAAACCAGGCTGGGATTCCATTAAACGCACCTCCTTACACACAAATATATGCATGCACACATTTCAAATTCATATTTCACACTTCCTATTTTGAGCATTATTCTAAGAACTCACAGATTCCCACCTAGAGCAGTGACTCTGACGTCTAAAGTACATTTGAGAGATCTCGTTCTTCAAGCAAATGAAAAATGGTTTCACTACACTGCTCGGGAATATGGGGCAGGAAGGACAAACAGCTTTTTCCATAAGGAAAGCTGGACAGTCTTGCATGACATGGTCTTGTATGAGGCATCCCTGCCCATGGCAGGGGGCTGGAACTGAGTGATCTTAAGGTCCTTTCCAGCCCAAACAGATTCTGTAACTGCCATTAGAATCAGTTATTTGGGTACTAATTTGTAATTCTGCTACCAATTCCTTGACCTTTCACTACAATTTCTCGCAAAGCAATATTATTCTTATTATTTCATTTATTATTATTTCATTCATTATTATGTCATTTATTCATCCAATAAATGAAAACGCCATGCTATGAACATTCATTATACAGGCAAGCAATTGCACGCATTGATAAACCACCATTTAGTTAAATTTATGTATCCATGGTCATCTATTTTACTATACACCAATCTGGAAGTGGATCTTTCTGAAAGCCACTTCACAGGAAAATATGCTCTTCTACGCTGTTGTGATCAGGATCATAGATGCAAGACTCGTCATAACACAATTGATTACAGAATTACTGAGTCACAGAATCAGTTAGGTTGGAAGAGACCTTTTCAGATCACTGAGCCCAACCACTAACCCAGCTCTCCCAAGCCCACCACTGAACCACTACCCAAGTGCCACATCTACATGGCTTTTTACCTCCAGGGCCGGTGCCTGCAGCCCTGCCCTGGGCAGCCTCTTCCAATGCCTGAGCACCCTGGGGGGCAAGGAATTGTTCCTCAGCTCCATCTAAACATGCCCTGGGGCAGCTTGAGGCCGCTTCCTCTTGGCCCATCCCTTGTTCCTTGGGAGCAGAGCCCAGCCCCTCCTGGCTCCATCCTCCTCTCAGGCACTTGCAGGGAGCCATCAGGTCCCCCCTGAGCCTTCTCCTCTCCACACTGAACCCCCCAGCTCCCTCAGCTCTTCCCCATCACCCTTGGGCTCCAGGCCCTGCACCAGCTCCATTGCCCTTCTCTGGCCCCGCTCCAGCCCCTCAAGGTCTCTCCTGTAGTGAGGGAACAAAACTGAGCACAGGATTTGAGGTGCAGACTGACTTGCTGGCTTGCATTTTATTCATACCCATAAACACTCAATCCTATCATCACCACCATCAAGCTCTAGGCAATCAGATAACTCCCTAAGTTGCCTTGGTACTCCACAACCTCTCCTCCTTGCCTGTGCCTTCTGAAGGAGTTTATAACCATCCATGGCAGCTCTCCTGTTTACCAGTTATCCCACCGCATTTCCACGGTGGCAACCATGCCATAGTTTTCCTGCTGCACAATGGCTTCCAGCTCCTCCTGTTTGCTATCCATGCTGTGTGCATTGGTGAAGATGCACTTCAGCTGGGTTATAGTTCCAGCCACCTTTTAGGGGGAGAAGCCCTAATTCCTACATGGCCATTTTAAGGTGTTAGAAACCACGGAGGCACATTAATAATCCTTCTGTCTTTGCTACCCACATGGATCTCCATCCCCTACCATCACTGAGACAGCAGGCTAAAAAGCATTGCTAGCACACGGTCCCTCAGACATCAGTGTGCTACCCCCAGGCTTATCTGTAGTAACAAGCTAGCATTTGGGGACACAGTGTAAGAACTACCTCCTGGATTTAGAAACTCATTTCACCCAGCACATCATTCACTCAGTAAAGAGAAACCTGTATTTCCCCCCAGTCAGTGTACTTCGGTATTGCATCAATGATGACAAAGTGAGAAGCTCAAATATAGACACTCATATACACTAAAGCAGACCACGTGAAACCACATTCATACGCTGCAAAACAAGACTCCTACTGAGAGAGTAGGCGTTGTGAGAAAAGAAGCTCATTTCCTACTACGCGTGGAGTCACGACAACCACCAGCTGAAGGTTTGAAAAGCACACAAAAACCTCGGAGTTACAGGAAAAAAGCTTTAAGATTGGAAATAATTTCCAAGAAAATTGGTTTGGGGTAGAAATACAAAGTGTCCTCAATTTGCTTTTCAATAGGCCTTTGCTGGTGAGGTGGAGGCTTCTAAGAAAAACAGGCTTGGCATCAGCAAACTGCATTTCTCCTGTAGCATGCTCTTACCAAGATAAAGAAACCTCCTGCTGCCCTACACGGACCATCCCCATCAAGAGATACAGCTAAGGAGGAAGGAGAGAAAGCAGTCAAAGGTGACATCGGTTCAGGGGTCACCTCTATTACAGCACCTTGACTGGCCAGCAGGCAGGCATCATGAGGTCCTTCAAGCACATCATGAAGCACAGGACTTTGTAAGGCAGGACTGACAGCTCCAAATAAGGCTGGGCCATCACTTCTGGTCTTTAGTAAAGAATGGGGCGTCCCCAGGATGGATAAAAGAGGGAAAAGCCACTCATACATCAGAACAAAGAGGGACTACAGAAAGAGAACCAAATCAGTCTATTTAAAACCCTACTGTTGATACTTTCAACAAAAAAAGGCTATAAAGCTACTAAAGACAATGTTTGTTGTTATTTATTCAATTGACTAATAAAACCAGGCACCCTTTGGGCTTCTACACCACATTACCCACCTGCATATCAACCCTTCCTTGGGTTGATCTCAAGCCAGAGAAGATTGGTTTTGAGGGGACTTCACTTTCCAGTTCCTCTGATGCAACCTCAGCTTGCAGCCAGTTTCTACTTCTTCCACTAGGATATAATCGTGGAGCCATAAAATAGTTAGGGCTGGAAAGGACCTTGAGATCATCCAGTTCCAGCCCCCTGCCATGGGGAACACCTCACACTAGACCATATTGCCCAAGGCTCTTTCCAACCTTGCCCTTGAACACTGCCAGGGATGGAGCATTCCCAGTTTCCTCGGGCACCCTGTACCAGCACCTCAGCACCCTCACAGTAAAGAATTTCTTCCTTATATCTAACCTGAATTCCCCCTCTTTCAGTGTAAACCCATCACCCTTTGTCCATCATGTGCTGCTCTGGCTGTTTCCACTGACACTAAAGGTAAGAATTTGGTGGCTACACAACAACCCAGCTCAGTATAGTGCATCTACACAATGCTGGTCCCAACTACGTATCAACTGCTAAACCAGATCAGACATAACACAAAAATATGGCTACCCAGGGCATTATACTGAAAGCAATTACTACTCCTAGGTATAGTTAAGTCCCTGACTAGAAGTCATTAAAGCTCTGCACAAAGCTGTGGACCATAATGGATGTTAATTCAATGTCCTCTATTCTGAAAGCACTACTTGCCCTGCCTGACTAAACTCATATGGCTGACTCATTTCAGGCTGAACTTACCCTGGTCTTCCTCTTTCTGCTCTGTCTAGCACTATGTCATCTTGGTACACTGAATTTGAACAATACCAGCACTGTATTTTTCCTCATTTAACAGCAAGATTTCACATAGATCTTCACAGCATAAATTGCTGCTGCGTTCTAGCACATCAAAAAAATATATTGCTGTGAATAGTGTGAGATAATATACTTAATTATATATTGAACTTGTAAAAGCCCTTTGAGAGCCCCCAAGATAGAATTCATTCTATGGAAGCTCTCTTTATTAATAAAAGTACTTAGACCAATTACTTTGAACTTCTACAGACAGTGCCTTCTTTCAAACTATTTTAATCAATCCTCACAAAATCTCTTGGCAACAGCATACAGGAAGTGTACAGAGGCAAAGGGAGCCGTGGTCTTTCAGTCAAGCTACCAATTCCTTCTGTTTTATTGTTCACTTTGACCATGCTTTTTGATTAATTCAACAAAACAAAACCGATGTGGCCTGTCAGCCTCCAAGTCCTCTTTTATTAAAGGAATTATTATATCCAGCAATCTGCTGGATATAATATCTGCTCAGGGGTTGCAGCACCTCCTGTATGAAGACAGGCTGAGAACACTGAGGCTGTTCAGCCTCGAGAACAGGCCTCAGAGCAGCTTCCAATATCTAAAGGGGCTGCAAGGATGCTGGAGAGGGGCTCTTCATCAGGGACTGCAGGGACAGGACAAGGGGTGATGGGTCCAGACTGGAACAGGGGGAGTTCAGGTTGGAGCTAAGGCAGAAGCTGTTCCCTGTGAGGGTGCCGAGGCGCTGGCAAGGGTGCCCAGAGAAGCTGTGGCTGCCCCATCCCTGGCAGTGCTCAAGGCCAGGCTGGAAAGAGCCTTGGGCAACATGGTCTAATGAAAGATGTCCCTGCTCATGGAAGGCGGGCTGGAACTTGATGATCTTAAGGTCCTTTCCAACCCAAACCATTCTGTGATTCTATAAACATTAGAGGCGTACACAATTTTCCATCCTTTACTACTCCCAAAGTAACTAATCATTCAAAGAGATTTAAATTCATTTGGGTCAAATGAGATCCAACATCATCTTTCAAGTCTAGCTGCTGCCATCAAACAGGCTGCTGGTCCCGCTGCCATGTTTATGGAGTCGCTCATGTGGATCTAGTGGTGGAGGAACCAGTTTAGCTCACACCATCCAACTGTTCCAGCAAACAGATGTTGCCCAAAGCAAATTAGGGAAGTTGACATGAACTGCTGCTAGGCCAGGCCAGTTGGAGAGGGACACGCACCTCTGCGAAGGTGAGGAGCTCCTGGAGCCTTTAACTATTTCCACTACTATTACCGTAAGATGCTCCTCAAAGAGACTCGAGTCTGTCCAGGCAGCAAATGATAGGGATGAGACATTGACTGACTTTCCACTTCAGCTTCAGTCCTCCGTGCCAATTTATGTGCAATAGCATATGACTTCTATTCTGTGGGATTATTAATCTGTTTGACAGAAGAAATTACAGATGTCTTCAAAGCACGAAGCCATTTCTTCAAGAGAATTTTAATTATTACATATAAGAAAATTGAAAACGGCTTTATTTTACAAGCATTAATTTTATCATCTACTGGGGTCTAGTGAAAATTGCCACAGAATAATGGGTTACTAACAGTTCTACTACCTCTTTGAACCCAAATATATGCTTGAAGACAATGCAGACTCCCCCGTTGTTTCAAACTGGCAATTTCTGTTTGGTTAAACAGTCTGATGGATGTTAACCAAAAAACCAGGCACAGCTGCTGTTACTGGTGTTACTTGTTCAGGAGGTTTGTGATTTAGTGAAATCACCAGCAATTGCTTAGTAGCTAATTAAACCATAAAGCCAAGACCTGTGATTTTCAGCCTTTTGAAAGCAATAATCATTAGAATTCCCAGCCCCATTTAAATGATTCCCATCTAGGATCACCGGCATCATTTCTGTTATCATTCATTCCCTTTGTATGGCTGTTACTAGTGGCTTTATCCAAATTATACCCCGCTGTCTGCTATTTTACTGAATACTCACTATAAAAGTCCATCTCCAACAGATCTGGATCCATTTCTTATTCATGAAAGGGGGGTTGAATTTTACCATAACTCTTGATTCATCCCAAGCCAGACTTCCATTAGCATACAGAACCATATCTGAAGTCAAATACAACTTGAAAGACTGGACCATTGTTTTCTTCCCATTTGTTAAACCAAAGACTGCATTATACAAATTTCACAATTCCCCTAAGTGCCTTGAAAATTACAACCATTTTAGTCCGTGATTCACTTTCATGCAGACTCTGACTGCATGCAATTTCCCCCCCTCCCCATCTCAATTATATCTTAATATTATGGGGGCTGAAATGCATTAAATAAATCATATTTCATAGCAAAGCAATAATACTTACATGCATTTCAGAAGAAATTGTCCTGCATTAGAAATGTATTTATAATGTCATTACCTTATTTTCCACATTGACTCAAGTATGAGGCAGCAGCGACTGCTCCAAGCTACGGATGGAAGCTTTTAGCAAACCTTATGTTTATTCTGCTGCTGGTAATTAGCTGGTTTAGTTAATATAATCCAACATTTACAAACAGCAATTTATCCAATATAGAAACTCGCTCCTGTAATTAGTGAAACATTGTTCTTGATTAAGATTTAATATGCTGGTTGCTGTTGCTGCAATGTACTACATAAAGGGAACGATCACTAATTTGTCAGAGGACAGCTCCTAGTCAAAGTAATCTCCTGGCACAGCATCAGGAATTTCATTCTCTATCAACTCTTCTCTGCATGATTTTATCCCATTTGCAAAGTTCCAAATGCTTTAACCAGAGGGTAAGGACAAAAGGAAATGCAAGAGAGATCTACACACCCTCAGAGAGGCCAAAACTACTTGATCATTCTTTTATCGCAAGACAAGCTGAAGGTGATGCGTAAGTTGCCAAGGCCTATTAATGCTATTCAAAAGTATTTTGAAGCACACATCAAAAAAAGGAATGAAATCTATGCCACCCTTTGAAATCCAACACTAAATACACTAAAATGGCATTACACTGAAGTAGCAGTTGTTCTATCAGTTGTAACAGTGGAGTATCAGGGGCTGCTTTTTGTACAGGAGAATAAATAAGAACTGATTGTCAGAAAGAAGATTCTTTGTGAAAACATTTCAGTTCATGGCAGAAACCTTTCCATTTCAATCAGAAGTTGAAGGCCTATGCCAAACCCTGAGCTGTAGTTTCTACTAACAGCACTCTCTGGATTGAGGCTTAACTCCAGCAGTGTTATGAAAGAGAAAGGAGTCCAAGACTCTTCTAGTGAATCACTCATCTGAATAGACTGTTACCTGCTAGGAACAGCACATTTGATACTTGCATTATCAACAGCAAATGAGACAACTCAGAGTGAAGCACCATTTCAGCTATTTAGAGTTTCAGGACATGTAGCACATTCCAGTAAAATATACAAGGAACCTGCTCAGAAGCAGCAAACTCTATGCAAAATAAATATTAAAGTCTGAATATAGAGCTGGTTATCTACAAGTCTGAAAACCAGAGTCAAATCCAACTTTAAAACTCCCTATTTTAAAGACGATATAGGCTAAAAGGTTATTTTCATCGCTGAGGCATTTCAATGTTTTACAATGATCATTAAGCTAAGGGGAAGTATGAAATTTTCACCAACAAACCAAGGATATACTTAAGAAGACCAAACAGTAAAAAACCCTTTAAGTTTGACTGAGGAATCATATGCATTCTCTACAAGTTTAGGATAAACTGGGGTGATAATGAACATCCCAGTCCAGGGATACATGCATCCTCGTAACATTACATGAGGTGCTTACACCCTTTTGGTACTGACAGAAATAACCAAGATAACCTGATTACAGTAAATAAACTGAACAAAGCTACATATATTTTCAAGCAATTCTTAGATACCTGTGGAATCCAGAGTAAGACTCAAGGTCTCACTTTTAAATGTATTCCTATAATTAACGTAGTTACATACATATAATGGACCAGGGAATAGTAGAGGAACAAGGTTTCAGTCACAGAGAAAGTCAGAAAAACTATTATATTCATTAAAATGCTCCTAAAATGACTGGCTTATCTTAGCTACAGAACAGAGCAAGCGGAGCATAAATTATTTATGATGTGTAACAGTTTAATGGAGTATAAAATAGCTTTTTTTTCTTCTCAGTAGTAGTACAAGTTCTCTGTTTTGTTGTCAGCTCCACTCTCAGCACTGCACTCTACCCATCCCCAATTATGACATGCAACTACTTTTCAATTGTTCTGTATATACTCTAACTTGAAGGAATTATTTATACCACCTATTTAGTTCTTTGCTTCAAGTGCTATCACAGTATCCTACCGAGAACTGTTGAACTGCATGAAATTCAAGTAAACCACATCCCAGGACTGCTGTTAGCTCCTTTGGAAAGTTGAGGAAGTCCTTGCATTGAAAACTGCAGACAACCTGACACTGTGACATCCAAATCACCCTTGTGGGAAGATGCACTTAGATCAACTTTCATTTCCCCTGTGGTCACAATCACTCACTCCATAATCTGACCAAACATGCTCCAATCTCAGGGAACGTGTGTGAATAGAGATTTGTGATTTCCCAGGGGACCAAAGGGATTTTAATAGTAAATAGTTAAATGCTTAAAAAAAACAGAACTACACAATGTGCATCACAAAGGAGAAAGGAAGCAACTATAAAACTCCTAACTCCCACCAATTCTTCACAAATGATTACAAACAACAAGTGTGTTCTTACATAGATTCACAGAATGGTTTGTGTTGGAAGGGAGCTTAAAGCTCCTCCAGCTCCAATCCCTGGCACAGGCAGGGACCCCTTCCACTGGAGCAGCTTGCTCCAAGCCCGTGTCCAACCTGGCCTCCAGCACTGCCAGGGATGGGGCAGCCACAGCTTCTCTGGGCCATCACCCTGGGCCAGTGCCTCAGCACCCTCACAGGGAACAGCTTCTGCCTCAGAGCTCAGCTCAGTCTCCCCTGTTGGGGCAGGTTCAAGCCATTCTCCCTGTCCTATTACCACAGGGTCTTGTCAAAAGCCCCTCTCCAGGTTTCTTCATTATAACTCACTTTCTCATTTATTATCTAATTCTTTCTATTTCTAATATATTATAACCTTGTGTGACATGGATGTGGGTACCACTACAATATTCGTATGGTTTGGATGCTTATCACCTTCATTGATGTCTACCCAGTGAGAGAACTACATTTCAGCTACAGCCCCTCAAGCCCACTCGGTCATACATAGAGAAATGGACACTTCAACAAGATCATCTACTTCATTATAAAGTTGACACCTGAAACAGGTCAGAATCACATCCTAAAAGCACCTATTTCTCTTCCATTAGAAAGAGATCTTAGGGTGAAAAGTTCTGGCACAGTTGATTAGACTTGTAACTACCTGAAAATGTGGGCAGGAAAATGTACCTCTGCTTGCAATCATAGAATCATAGAACAGCTCGGGTTGGAAAGGACCTTAAGATCATCCAGTTCCAACCCCCCTGTCATGAGCAGGGACACCTCACACTAAACCATGGCACCCAAGGCTTCATCCAACCTGGCCTTGAGCACTGCCAGGGATGGAGCACTCACAACCTCCCTGGCCAACCCATTCCAGTGCCTCAGCACCCTCACAGCAAAGAATTTCTTCCTTAGATCCAATCTAAACCTCCCCTGTTTCAGTTTGAACACACAGCAATGCTGTGGGTAAGACCTTACAGCAAGGCCTCTACACAGTAGATAATCTAAATACCAAGCTTTTAAGGCAGCATAGACAGGAGATTCCCCTAATTAGATCTGTTCATCCTCTGCATAATTAACCATCACACACTTGAAAGCAAACCTGAACTGACACTAAAGCTTATTCTGTGAATGACTGTGAACGAACCCGTGGATTTTTCTCCACTTTATTGATCAGACTTGCAGTGTCAGCTATAGGGAAAAGCAGCAGTAATTTCCTTACAGTTCCACCACCTGTACAAAAGCCTTATGTCAACCTCTGCACAAAATCAAATTACTTTCCATTCATTTTGCACTCCACAAAGCCCCAGGCTATGGAGTGGCAGGACCAAGAAAAGAGTTAAGGATGCTACACGCTTCAACTCCAGCTTTACTGAGGGCCCAAGCTAAATTCATTCCATCCACATAAAAAAAAAGAAAAGAAAGAAAACCCTTCACTAACAATAAATAATATTTCCTTTTGTTCGGCTGACAAGTTTGAGCATTCCCATAGTTTCCAAGGAATCTGATTGCTGCCAGGAGAGCGGTGCCCACCACATTGATTTCAATGCATCTCCTCCATCTATTCCCAATAAAATCAAATTACACTTCACCATGTCTGCAAGCCTCTAGGAGGAAAAACAGCAGCAAAAAACCCACAAAAGAACAAACACTGATCAGATTCAATGCATTTTTGTTAATGCTTGGCAATAGTGTTCTGCGGCAATGTATTATTACATATTAGTATATTATTAATATATTAGTGACAACAGTGATCTGCATCTCCTTCCCTCCAAGTGCCTGACAGGAGGATGGAGCCAGGAGGGGCTGGGCTCTGCTCCCAAGGAACAAGGGATGGGCCAAGAGGAACCGGGCTCAAGCTGCCCCAGGGCAGGTTTAGATGGAGCTGAGCAACAATTCCTTGCCCCCAGGGTGCTCAGGCATTGGAAGAGGCTGCCCAGGGCAGGGCTGCAGGCACCGGCCCTGCAAGGGTTCCCCCAGCGTGGAGACGAGGCCTCAGTGCCATGGGGCAGGGGTGGCCTTGATGGTTCTTTTGCAGAGAAATAGAGCTGAAACTAGAAGACAAATAAACCAAATATACCGACATAAATGAAGAATGGACTGAGGAAGCGCAGGAGGAAGCTACAAGGTTTGGCAAAGGTGAAAAGAGGCAGAAGATTTAAGAAGTGGGGTACTGGGAAAAGTTTAATAGGAACACATGGTGTCCTGGGTTCAGCAGTAGCAGTCATTTCTCTCCTCCTTAGCAGCTGGTGCAGCGCTGTGGTTTTGACTCTCAGCCTGGGAACAGTACTGATCACACTTATAGGTTTAGTTACTGCTCAGCAATGATCAGTCTGAGCAAGGACTTTGTGAGTCTCAGCTCTGCCAGGGAGGAGGGGAAGCTGGGAGGAAGCAGGGACAGGACACCTGACCCAAACTGACCAAAGAGGTATTCCATAGCACAGCACAGCATGCCCAGGGAGGCAATGGGCAGTTACCCAGAAGGGCACACTCTGTTCCCGGTCAGGCTTTGTTTCGGCGGGTGGTATCGTACTCTCTTCCCTTGTTATTTTTCTTATCATTATTATTACTGGTTTTTATTATCACTGCTCTTATCTCAACCCATGGGAGTTACACTCCTTCAATTCTCCTCCCCATCCCTCCTGGAGCAGAGGGGCAGTAAAGGAAGAAAGAGGGGAGGGGGAAGTAGAAACTGGGTTTAAATCACAACACGTGTCTAAGCAAATAATTTAAGAACAGAATCTGGGAAGGAAGCACTACATTAAAAAAGAATAAAACTAAACCCCAAATATATTCTGATACAAAACATGGATTGACTCAGAATTCCCCACTGCTTGTTTTCAGGATAACTTGTAAAGCTTCCAGAAGGCATGACAATGTTAACATCCTGGGTTTCTACACTAGTTCCCATGGAATAACAGTAGGAACATTCCCATCAGTATCTAAAATCTTACATCTTTCCTCTCATGGGACACTGGAAAAATGAAGAGGAGGAGGAAGATGATTTGGTATTTTAAATAGAGAAAACAACTGTCAAATAAGCTACACCAGTAGTAAGATAGCAACAACATCACAGAGGATATTCTACCTGGNCTCTCATGGGACACTGGAAAAATGAAGAGGAGGAGGAAGATGATTTGGTATTTTAAATAGAGAAAACAACTGTCAAATAAGCTACACCAGTAGTAAGATAGCAACAACATCATTTCAGAGGTTATTCTACCTGGTATCTCTTATCTGTTGCACTTCAGCTCCAAACCCTCTGTTTCTGCAATCTTTAAATTCAATACACTTATCACCTTTACACTTTTCAGGCACCAACCTGTCAGCACTCCCTGAACAGATGATTTTACATACCTTTTGCCATGATATTCCCCAGCCTATGGATGCTACAGGTCTCTAAAATGAGACATACAAATGCAAATTAAGTATTAAATGAGAAAGTCATTTACAGTGCTCTCAGAGCAGTTAATGCTTTCTATCCCAACCCTACAATGCAAGTGAAGACCAACACAATCAAATCACTTCACCAGATCCAGGTACCCACCTGAAAATGACTAGAGCCTTATTTTTTATGATAGACATATTCAATTATACCTAAACTCTAACCACCTCCAGGAGACCGTACAAGCTTAATACCCCTAACAGACTGACAGACTGACTTGTTAAAAGCCAACAGTGCTGTCACACACACACAAATATACCGTGTGCTAGTACTACAGAAGGGAAGTAGGCAGAAGTTATCATGTGGCTGAGCACACTGCCACCAGCAATTCAAAGTGGGCAAGAATGACAATGCAAACTCATAACATCCACTCTAACGACTAGCTAGCCACTGTTCCTAAAAGGGTGAAGGGTTTCCAGCATCTGCTTTGTCCAGTAAAATATCACTGGAAATGCTGAGCAGTATCAGTGGATCAACGTATTTCAGACTTGTCAGGATACTTTATGCTCATCTTCCAGTTAAGCATCTCTCACCCCTCAAGGCTCAGTGCATCTGCTCCCTAACAGACAAGAGCTGACCAGCAAAAACCCCCAAATCAACAAAATAAGGATGCAAAATGTTTGATAGATTGTGATTCTTCAAGGGTTGTGACCCACGTGAAGGCAAACACACACCCCACCACACTGACCCACAGCAATTACATGGTCACCCTCTTTTCTTGATACAAACTACTTAACTACATTTCTACTTAATGGATCTTGACCACTGGCTTTCTACTGGAGTGCTGCAAGAAGATGAAGTTACTCTTCGAGATCAGCTTATTTTTGCCATAAGCCTCCAAAACTAACAAGGAAATAACACTGGAAAACAATGTAGGCTAGCAAGAAAATCTATTTCAAGTAAGTGAAGGTTTGCCTTAAAAACCTTTAAGGTGAAGCATCTTCATATAAAAACTCAAAATGAATTTCTAAGACATAATAGATCACAAAAGAAAACCATCGGCATCATTTTCCTGCTGTACAAGAGCTCGCTTGCATGGAACATGCTCAAAGAATAATCTTCAAGTTCAGTATCTTCTTCCAACATCATCACTTTCAAAAGAAATAACTACGGGCTGCTTTTCTTCTCATGTTCAAACAGGCAGATAGAAGTGAGAAGGAAAATTAAACTATTAAATGAGTTATTACAAGGTAAAACAAAGATGCGACTGACCCACTTATCTGAGAGTACTTAGAAGACACCCCATTACTATGAGAGAACCAGCATCCACTCATCATGCTTCCTTCCAACACTCCTCTTCCTTCTTCAGAAGCATTAGAAGATTGATTGATGTTCTACAGAAGCACTTCTCTCAGCACATGCATTAAACCATTGCTGGGGGTCTGCTGTCAAGACCTGACTATTTGGTGGCCCTCCAGTTTCATGCTACAAATGACTGCTGTAACTGCAGGCAGTAATACACATAGACTGCATACTGTAACTTTCTCCCCTCTGAGAAAACACCGGAGAAGCTTTCTGGCTACTCATGTAAGAACCACCCAGCAAAACAGTGCAGAAAGCTCCTTCCGGGGTTATTCAAAGGCTTTAAGATAGGCACATGGTAGGAAATGGACTTTAAGTCAACCTGTATTTACCTCTAAAGCTACTTTAATAATCTTCAATTCACTGACACCCTTCATGTGTACATACTCCACCACTGCACTCAGCCAAAACCATTCACCTACGCCTAAACCTCTTTGCTTAGTGTCATAGCTTCTTTCCTTTATGTATGCTAAAGCAGAAATTACTTTGAAATGCAATCATAAAGGGATGCTAATGACCCGGGATCCTGACAGCTGCTGCAGAAACAAACCTGTTGGCTTAGCACCATTACCTATCTATCATAAAGTACTCAGGACTTGCTCATTTACTACTGCTGCATAGCCCAAGGGGGCAAAAGAGAGAACAGCAAGAGTTTCTTTCTCCGAAGCAAAATCATAAGCCACTTACTTCTCCTAATGTCACGATCCCCACTGTTTATCTGCAGGATAATTAGGGAAATGAGAAGTAATGACACTTTTTTATGTACTTACAAACGTGATTTGAATTCAACCATCACACAAGACAATACAAACAGGCTGGTGGATCTGCCAAGCTCCCAACTGGATTGTATCAGCCATATTAACCAAGTAGTAGTGACACAAGCAAATGGTGTCAGCTTCCTCTGCTGTAGCTTCCCAAAAACGAAAGCTGACAAACTTCTCCCATTCCTTCCTGCAATTTCAGCAGGAGAGCTGACAGCTGAAACCAGGCTCTGCTTTCAAAAGTGGTTATAAAAAACAAATGTCTTGTAGGTTAAAGACTGAAAGGGCCTGTAGGGCCAGGCCAAGGGCAATGGCTTGAACCTGCCCCAACAGGGGAGACTGAGCTGAGCTCTGAGGCAGAAGCTGTTCCCTGGGAGGGTGCTGAGGCGCTGGCCCAAGGTGATGGCCCAGAGAAGCTGTGGCTGCCTCATCCCTGGCAGTGCTGGAGGCCAGGTTGGACACAGGGGCTTGGAGCAAGCTGCTCTATGGAAGGGGTCCCTGCCCATGACCTAGAAGTGCCTCCCCCTTAAGTACCCTCNGCTGAGGCGCTGGCCCAAGGTGATGGCCCAGAGAAGCTGTGGCTGCCCCATCCCTGGCAGTGCTGGAGGCCAGGATGGACACAGGGGCTTGGAGCAAGCTGCTCCAGTGGAAGGGGTCCCTGCCCATGACCTAGAAGTGCCTCCCCCTTAAGGACCCTGAAGTGTAAAACCCAGTGCTGGGCATAACTGTGAGTATGAAAGATGGTGGGGCATGGTCTAATCCTCTCCTTAGTTACATGGGCACTCAAGATTTTCAACTCCTCCCAGCCCTTCCATTCCCAAGACATATCATCATGACAAAACTACNCCCATCCCTGGCAGTGCTGGAGGCCAGGATGGACACAGGGGCTTGGAGCAAGCTGCTCCAGTGGAAGGGGTCCCTGCCCATGACCTAGAAGTGCCTCCCCCTTAAGGACCCTGAAGTGTAAAACCCAGTGCTGGGCATAACTGTGAGTATGAAAGATGGTGGGGCATGGTCTAATCCTCTCCTTAGTTACATGGGCACTCAAGATTTTCAACTCCTCCTCCCAGCCCTTCCATTCCCAAGAAATATCATCATGACAAAACTACCTGGAAAAGAGGGAGACAACAGATCTGGCAATAGAAAGAGCTTTTCCATTATTCCAGGATTTCTAAGATGTTAGAACATATCCCAGTTATTCCTGAACAAGCTCTGTCAACCGAACTCAGCATCAGATTCTCAACCGCTCTCAATAAAATGGGATCTACATGAAATTAAGGGGAATTATACAAGACCAAAAGGGATGTCTACAAAATCAATCAAATTAAGCCATAAGGAACATTACATGGACCACTCTGTCATCTTACTGCTACTCAAAACAAACCTTCTTAATTATCAGCTCCATACTTCAAAAGGAAGGGCCCTTGTCTCAGAACTTGCTTTAAACTGAATAGGCAGAGTCCTGATTATAGCCAATATATATATATAGTAGTAGAGTGGAAATGATACAACAGGAACATCAAGACCACTCATCACTATGGGTGGCTGGATCCTCTCCAAACTGCCATCTTGGCTCGTTCCCCTTTTTTCAGCTGTTGCTCCTAAACACAATACCCCTGTTCCACATTGAAGAGTCCTCAGAAAAGTTACAGGCAGCAGAATGCACATTCATTATTCAGGTGGTCATTAGCAAAACAAATTGCTCTCGATTCCCATCCCCCCCATCCCTCAAACAACCTTTCTTCTAAGTCTTTTAATTCAACCCAAAGGAATGAAGGTAACAAGAGTACTCTACATGAAAGACACGGGGGTATCTGCATAGACAAAATTAGCCTAACCTGAGCGTACACACCTGTTATAGAAAAGTCAGAATGAGGGTTTCAAGACCCAGTAAATTGTTTTGTAGAAATGGAGGAGACTGTACTGCATTTCAAGACTTCTGTCAGATACGCATATTTCAATCCATGGCATATATTTGTACCATGTCATGTCCTAGTACAAGTCTTCTGTTCTGTCATACAGCTGACAACGGCCCAGAAATAATCCAAAGGAGTCTGAAGGGGAGTATGTGTGCCCAGACAACCAAGAAGCCACCAGCATCCTGGGCTGTATCAGCACTAATGCAGAAGCAGGGCCAGGGCATGGTGTGTGGGACACACGATAACAACATGATTGTGCCCCTGCACTGGGCACTGGGGAGGCTGCACCTCAAATCCTGTGCTCAGGGACTGGAGCAGGGCCAGAGAAGAGCAATGGAGCTGGANCGGCCCAGAAATAATCCAAAGGAGTCTGAAGGGGAGTATGTGTGCCCAGACAACCAAGAAGCCAACAGCATCCTGGGCTGTATCAGCACTAATGCAGAAGCAGGGCCAGGGCATGGTGTGTGGGACACGCGATAACAACATGATTGTGCCCCTGCACTGGGCACTGGGGAGGCTGCACCTCAAACCTGTGCTCAGCTCTGGGCCCCTCACTACAGGAGAGACCTTGAGGGGCTGGAGCAGGGCCAGAGAAGGGCAATGGAGCTGGTGCAGGGCCTGGAGCCCAAGGGTGATGCGGAAGGGCTGAGGGAGCTGGGGTGTTCAGCCTGGAGAAGAGAAGGCTCAGGGGGGACCTGATGGCTCCCTTTGTGTGCCTGAGAGGAGGATGGAGCCAGGAGAGGCTGGGCTCTGCTCCCAAGGAACAAGGGATGGGACAAGAGGAACCAGGCTCAAGCTGCCCCAGGGCAGGTTCAGATGGAGCTGAGGAACAATTCCTTGCCCCCAGGGTGCTCAGGCATTGGAAGAGGCTGCCCAGGGCAGGGCTGCAGGCACCGGCCCTGCAAGGGTTCCCCCAG
>NDXB01018663.1:0-30439 GCA_002631895.1 Agapornis roseicollis | reverse complement strand
GGGTGGGGTGCTCAGGCATTGGAAGAGGCTGCCCAGGGCAGGGCTGCAGGCACCGGCCCTGCAAGGGTTCCCCCAGTGTGGAGACGAGGCCTCAGTGCCATGGGGCAGGGGTGGCCTGGGCAGGGCTGGGTCAATGGTTGGGCTGGATGAGCCTGAAGGGCTTTTCCAACCTGGTTGATTGTGTGATTTATACATAAACACTGTGCTTCAAAACTTCTGAAGAACATTATTTAACCTTTCTTTTCATATCTTGAGTGCAGAAATGGGATTTCTCTCTGGAAGAAGGGAAGGTACCTGTAAAAAGATTAATACACTTGCTTTTTGCCCATGCATGACAAGGAATAATGACATTAATTGGAAAAGCTAGCATAGCAATTTTGTTAGCCATTCAATAAAAAGGGAGTAGCAAGAACAAATTGGTTAATGAATGAGGGAGGAGAAAGAAGAGGATTATGCACGGAATCTATAAAAATGAACTCAATTTGAATCCAACCAAAAGGACAAATTGATGGAGCAGCAGGCTTTGTAAAGCACTAGATCTTCATCTGGATGCTGAGATAACACAGTGATTAATTCTGCTTCTGTCAAATATCTTGGGGTTTGCTATATAGGAATTAAAGAAATAGCATGTTTTAATAGCATAGTTTTAAAGGCTGTTTGACTATCAAAAGACGTTCCTCTCACCATCAAAGAGAGCTCTGAAAATGAAGGAATGCTCACTGTATGTCCCTTACCTGTCTGGTTTTCCTGTGGTTTTCCTGTATGCCAAGCTGACATCGAGGAAAACAAACTTAACCGTCACATGTAAAAATCAAATCCCACAAATCACTGTAACAGGCTGCCAAGTAAAAAAATGAAAGGAGAAGGAATTTATTTCTATTGGTCCATTGAAACACATGTTTAAATGCAAAGAGACATTGCAAAGGGATAGAAGAGAGATACAGCTAAGTGGAACAGGTTGCCAAAAGAAGTGGTAAATGCTCCATCCCTGGCAGTGTTCAGAGCCAGGCTGGACAGAGCCTTGGAGCAAGCTGCCCTAGTGTGAGGTGTCCCTGCCCATGGCAGGGGGCTGGAACTGGATCATCTTAAGGTCCTTTCCAACCCAAACCATTCTGTGATTCTAGTTCACAAGCACTTAATGGCAGCTTCAGAGCTGGAATAGAACATTTGCTTACCAGTTCAGATGACAGATCATCCTGGGATTACAACCTACAGCATGTATCACCCCCTGGCTGTTTGAAATTATTTCTACTGCTTAGCTGTATCGAGGAGGGGGGAAATTGTTCACTGTTATTAAAAAAGCAATTTTAGACATATAAATGTGTCTTTACCATTTAAAGGCAAATCTATTTGTCCAGATAAAACCATTTCTCATTTGTAAATATCCGGTAGGAAAACCCATTTCTTTCATTGCTGGAAGAAAGAATCATCAATCTCTTATTTGAACAGCAACAGCTTCTTTTTCACACAGAGTTTCACATCATCTATTTAACATCCCCAAAAATACAGAAAGCCACATTCCCATCTCAAACACCTCACTGCTGCAATAGAACCACAAGGAAGAGAGGGAGAAAGAGTCAGTGAGAGAAGGAACATGTGCCACAAGAGACATAAGCCACAACCATGGTATTATCCTATATTATGTTTAATCAAATGAAAAGTCTCTATGAGGACTGCCCAGAGAAGCTGTGGCTGCCCCATCCCTGGCAGTGTTCAAGGCCAGGTTGGACAGGGCTGCTCTAGTGGAAGGTATCCCTGCCCGTGTCAAGGAGGTGGAACCAGATGAGCTTTAAGGTCCCTTCCAACCCAAGCAAGTGTGGGATTCTATGAACTAGTGGTTCAAAAAACAGATAGATCACATCCTCAATATTCGAAAGTAACTTCTTCCATTCTTGTCTTTTACAACAGACACAACCAAAACCAGGTTACTTTTGTCCATAGCACAAGAGTGCTGATACAAGACTTTTTGCTGCGAGAAAACCACTATTTCTATGTCAAAGGAACAGCAGCTCATAGCAAAACAGGACCATGCAGAATCATAGAGTGGTTTGGGTTGGAAAGGACCTTAAGATCACCCAGTTCCAACCCCTGCTGTGAACAGGGACACCTCACACTAGATCACATTGCCCAAAGCTCTGTCCAACCTGGCCTTGAGCACTGCCAGGGATGGGGCAGCCACAGCTTCTGTGGGCCATCACCCTGTGCCAGCGCCTCAGCACCCTCACAGGGAACAGCTTCTGCCTAAGACCTTACCTGAACATCACATATTTCAGTTTGAGCCCATCACCCCTTGTCCTATCACTACAGACCCTAATGAAGAGGAACATAATCCTAAACAGAACTATGAGTAAATCTCCAAAAATCTCCACTTTCAGAGATTATGAGAAAAATCTTTCTAATTCCTAAACCTGAAGAACAAGAGACAAGATCATCACCAGATTTAATTCTGTACCATGTGGTTTCCAACCCTTAAGTCTCAAATATGAGCCTGTAATATTTTTACTACCACAGATTGTGAGTTATAGCCACCAATCATTCTGTACTTCTCAGGACCAGCTTGACCCTACAGTGAGCAATCATGTTTCGCTTCAGGCTATGTAGTTTACCTCCAATGATTTCAGAATCATCTCCAAAGATTCATTTTTCTATTAAAATGATGAATGAGCTAAATGAGGTATGTAATAAATACTGCAGGTTGGTAAACAGCCTCCTTCCCTCTCCAGACCTAATGCCTTAACTCATTTACTAATACTTCCCCCTGGTATTTTCTAGTGAAGTCATCCTTAAAATATGGTTAGCACAGGACTGCTTGGAAAGAGCAGGAAGGGTCAGGATATAATCTGCTTATGGAAAGTAGGGGACATCCTCTTGATCAAGCTAATGAATTGAGGCCAGGACAAAACGAATGCAAGACTAAAGCAAAGGTCATTGTAGAGCACACGCAGGTAGCACCTAGGAGCAGGCACCCAAGGATGACAGCAGAAACACCTCAAGAGTTCAGACACAGAGGAGTGAAACGCTATTTCAACAACATGCATTCAATTATGACAGTAACACAACACTCTTCAGCTCTAATCTATGGAGGAAAGCACTTTGTCCATTGATTTCAGTGCTCAGGAAAGTAAAAGAATTATACATCTCAAATGCGATCTTGCGAGGCAAAAATATCTCATAATCTGATTATGACATTCACCTACGGTGCAAAAAGTGCTTTTCAATATAAGGATCCTTCTACCCAATTGATTTTTCTGAGCACAGAATTTATTAACAGACCTGCTGGTGTAGAGAATAATTTCCAAAGCGAAAAAAGAAAGAGCTTGGCAAAACCAGATTTCATTCTCTAACAGGCACTTGAAGGAACGCCTGGAACAATACAGGGGGAAATATATCTAATTGCACGAGCACAGAGATTTCTAATGATGGCAATAATCAAATTTTAATGTTATGGATGCAGCACACGAACAGAACAATATTTCTGTGCCTCCTCAAAAGGAAATGAGGCTCTAATGTCATTGGCAACTCAATAAAACCATTTTCCAACATACAGGGTTCTAATGACAGCTCATTTCGGTCCACACAGTGAACAAATATGTTAACAGTGAACTCCAAGTCATTACAGGAAGATGGAAATACAACAGGTCCTCTGCACTTTGGATAACTATTGATTTTTTTACTCCATATTCTCTCCATCTCACCCTGACTCTCGTAATGACTCAAGTGATGGAATGTCAATAAACTATTTATGGCAAAGCAATCACATTTAAAGCCACTCGACAAGACTGCTCAACCCAACTATCCACTGTTTGTAGATGTGCAGCAACAATCTCCAATGAGAAATACTGCAAAGAAGGACAGCTCCGCTGTGAATAAAACATAACACAAGTGTTCTCGGAGCAGGCACAAGCATGGGGACATCAAACTGCACTGGTCTTGGCTAAAGACCACACCAGAGCCAAAACTCTTTCTGGCTAGATTGAAATAAGAGACTTAACTTATAAGAAAGTTGGGGCTGTTGAGCCTGGAGAAGAGAAGCTGCGTGGAGACTTCAGAGCAGTCTCCAGTGTCTGAAGGGGGTTACAAGGATGCTGGAGAGGGGCTCTTCATCAGGGACTGCAGTGATAGGACAAGGGGTGATGGGTTCAGACTGGAACAGGGGAGATTTAAGTTGGAGATAAGGAAGAAGTTCTTCCCTGTGAGGGTGCTGAGGCGCTGGCACAGGGCGCCCAGAGAAGCTGTGGCTGCCCCATTCTGGAGGCAAGTGTTCAAGGCCAGGTTGGACAGAGCCTTGGATGACATGGCCTGGTGTGAGGCATCCCTGCCCGTGTCAGGGGGTTGGAACTGGATGACCTTGAGGTCCTTTCCAACCTAAACCATTCTGTGAAATCTTCTTTCAGGAGAGATGGGCAGAAAAAAATACTATATACATGCTAAGGGAAGAGAAGAAAGAGTTTGTTATCAGCACCACTGCTACAGGCACTTCTCAACTGAGACTTGAAGCACACGGTGCACTCTGCCCTCCAGTAAAAACACTCAGGGATACTTCACAAATACCATCTCTCAGAACTACCTATAAGTAAAGGTACAAAACCACTCTTCAGTGGCAAGGCTAGGTCAAGAGGTGTTCATCTTCTTCCCCCAACAACTTGCCTTCAATACACGGCTTGCAATTTCCTCAACTGAGCTATTTCTGTAGTCAAGCTATAAAGCATATTGTGGATATGTCTGCATCTGAAAAAGGCCTCCAGGCTGGATTTGCAATGCCTCTGCTCCAGTCCACATCACCTGCACCGATACAACACAAAAAGAAGTGAACTGCATTGTAGAGATAGAAATGGGTAGGAAAAGAAAAGGTAAAGAAATTCTTCATTGGCAAAGCACTGCTTGCACCTAACTGGTGTACACCCAACCCTTAAAAACAAGCTGGGTCACATCATTTGACAGACAAGAGATAAAAAATAGGGATAGTGAATGTCACAGAAGCACCGAATGGGTTTGGTTGGAAGGGACCTTAAAGCTCACCCAGTTCCAACCCCCTGCCATGGGCAGGGCCACCTCCCACCAGCCAGGTTGCTCCAAGCCCCATTCAATCGGGCCCTGAACATTCCCATTCCTGTAAGCATTCAAGGACATGTTGAATGGGGCTTGTTCTTGATAATACTTCTCCCAAGTCAGCTCATTTCAGCATCAAGTATCAGTCCTACTGCAATGGGGGCAGTAGGATCACACAGCCAGAAACAGTGAGAAGCCAGAAGAGATGCAAAACCTCGCTGGCTCTTAGAGCACACTGAGTCTCACCACCATTGCTTTTGAAAGATTAGACCCAAAGCCTGAGATAAGCAAAGCTAAGCTATGTCTGAGACACTCTTCAAAGCCAACATCTGAAGGTGTTAAAGGCATCAACAGCAGTTGGATTTATTTCTGCTCAATTAAGCAGCAAGAGTCAAACAAATCTTCACACTGACCCAACAATGGATTTCAGGGGTTGGAAACTCCACTCTGAATTGTAATTCCTACCTCTGTTGGTACAGACATCAGAATTAGTGGTTTGGAAACTTCTGGATCTCCCTCAGAATTGGTTTTGAAGCAGCTGACATCCCATCAGCCACTCATATGGAGGATTGTCCATTTGTATTGAGGGAGTTATCCCTAAGAGCTTACACAGCACATCAGTAGTTCAGTTACCATTAGCTCATCCATCACCTCTGAGTTCCTTTCAGAGCCTTTACAAATCACACCCTGGCTTGAAGAGCTGTTACTGGTAAAACTGTCCATTTCCCTTCATGTTTTCTACTGCAAGTCCAGCTCTGACACCTTGTTTGAGGAGCCGTCTGCAAAGGAAAGTTTTGGCATCAAAACGTCCTCCCTCCATGTAAAAGCAATTCAGGGTATTTAGCTTCTGGTTTAGCTTCATTTTACCCAGGTTCTTTATTTGTATGAAGAGTCAATGCTAATTTTTTGGGATGTAAACACTTCAGAATCTCTTCTTTCTGACATGACAAGCAGCAGCTGGTGTTATAATTGTGGAAGAATGGGAAATACTACTTCAACCTAACAATTTTCTGTCTATTTGTTAAATCTGAATTAGCAGCCTTTACAAAGAAGGCAAAATTCCTCCTTTCTAACCACCATTTCTTCTCCCGTGCACTACTTAAACAATTTAGCACCAGCAAAAGGACTCATTTTGGAGATAATGGCACTGACATTTCAGAAACACTCTTTCTCTACAAAAAACCACCCAGCAGATCAAACAGGCGCTACCTAAAACACAACCTTACTGTAGAAGTTCACAAGAACACGAAATTACTCATGCTACCCGAAAAAAAGGTATAACCCCTGCCCCCCCCCTTACAGGTTTTATATATTCACCTTGGGTACACGAAACACAGAGAGATACAACAAGCAATGAAGCCATGGGAATAAAAACTGACTAGTTATAGAAAAATACAAGCACAGACACAGGCTGGGGGAAACTGGATAGAGAATAGCCCTGAGGAGAAGGAACTGGGGGTGTTGGTCGATGAGAAGCTCCCTATGACCCAGCTTCAGTGAGCGCTTGAGCCCAGAACCCCCCCGTGTGCTGGGTGCACCCCCAGAGCGGGAGCAGCAGCTCAGGGAGGGGATCCTGCCCCTCTGCTGGGCTCTGGGGAGACCCCCCTGCAGCCCTGCTCCAGCTCTGGGGCAGCAGCACAAGAGGGACCTGGAGCTGTTGGAGCAAGGGCAGAGGAGGCCATGGAGCTGCTGTGAGGGCTGGAGCAGCTCTGCTCTGGAGCCAGGCTGAGAGAGCTGGGCTGGGGCAGCCTGGGGGAGAGAAGGCTCCTGAAGGGGAGACCTCAGAGCAGCTCCAGGGCCTGAAGGGGCTGCAGGGAACCTGGAGAGAAAGGGGCTTCGGACAAGGGCCTGTAGGGATCTAGGACCTGGGGGAATGGCTTGAACCTGCCCCAACAGGGGAGACTGAGCTGAGCTCTGAGGCAGAAGCTGTTCCCTGTGAGGGTGCTGAGGCCCACGGATAGGACCAGTAAGATGATTAAAACTGAGGTGCCTATACCACCGAGTACATCAGTCACTAGCAGAGCTCAGATACTTTGCTTCTCTCCTGATGTGCAAAATCTATGCTCTTACACACCTATGCTTCCAGAAAACCATGGGTTTGATAGGAGGCTCTAAAATGTCATGTGCAGAAAGGCAGCAAGTCATGCTACCCTTCACAAGAGGGGACAACCTCTAGTAGTTTAAGGTGTTTCCTTCATTTCACTAGCACTATTTCTATGTCATTCTTCCAACTCCACACAAAACAGCACCACAAACCCTGAAACACCAGTTCCCAGGCTTGATAAGGTTCCAAACCAGTTAACAGCAATTCTTGATTGCTTCATGTAGGCAGTGAAGCACTTCAATGTTCTAGAGTAAGTCAAAATCGCCAATAAACTTCATATAAAGGCTAAAGAAACCAGCGTGATACCCACAGTAAAAACTCTGTCAAGCATTTGGCCGATGAGAGCAGCACCAAATGCTGCTCAAAAGGCTCAGTACTAACTACAGTAGGAAGTGAAGCTGTAACCCCCCTGGTAATTATGCAAATAGTCTTCCCCATTATAAATCTTTAGCTTCTCATTAGGTCGAGGCTACAGACCCCTGCTCTCTCATGCACAATGTTAAGAATCCAAGGTTTCAAGGCATGGTGCACACTGGCCATTATTCCTCTCCATTTTCCTTTGTTCCCATATCTTAAGATGACAAAACATTAAACATTTGCTTAGCATATTCTTCAGTAATAACATAACCATAGAGGTGAAAAACCACTGGGACACATCTGCAAGAAATGCTAATGCTCAGGTGTACTCAGGTAAAATCTGCTTGCTTCTAAATTGCTCCATGGAAAAATAATATGAGCAAAAGATTTCTCCCTTACACAGCCCAGCTAAAGCTATTGCTTCCTGAAGTGATTGCTTTATTGTGTTTCCAACCAATACGCCTTAGAAAGCTTTGGTTGTATTTCAGATCCTGAGTGGCAAACCTATTTATCTGGTAACTGACCTAAATAATCCTATTTTCATGGGAATGTTCACAAATATTTTAAGTTTTTCTTGAAAATACCAATTTTTTCACTATTTATACTCATGTACTTAAAAATAAAAGCAACAGCATATTCATACCTCAGAGAATAATGATTCTTGCAAAGAAGAGTCAATACAGACTAGAGGAAACAACCACTATATGTAAGAAGTTATAAATCTGCCCGACATTTGAAATGGACTGAAATACAAGTCAGTTTTCAGAGGATATTTTCCAGCCATATTTTATAACTATGTTGTCAGGAAGTTTTTTATCCATCAGCTCCAATGAAATATGATTCTTCGATACAGGATTTTTCACTAAGCTGGTTCCAAGCTTTGAGACAGACATCAAAAGTTCAATGTTTTGCTTTCTTCGAGCACATATGAGACTTCAAAATAATACTTTTTAAGTCTCTTGTTGTTAGCCAGATTTGTAGCCCAGAAATATTATGGGCTCCCTTTAAACAGAACAGAATAGCATTTATAGAATCACAGAATAGTTTGGGTTTCGAAAGGACCTGAAGATCATCCAGTTCCAACCCCCTGCCATGCCTCACACTTGACCATGTCACCCAAGGCTCTACCCAACCTGGCCTGGAACACTGCCAGGGATGGAATGTTCACCACTTCTCCAGGTAACTTGTGCCAGTGCCTCAGCACCCTCACAGGGGAGAGCTTCTTCCTTATATTTAACAGGAAATTCCCTATTTAAGTTTAATAAATGCAAAATATAATAGAATTCTATTCTATAAATAATTAATTTCTAGAAAAGTTCTCTTGTATTCTACAACTTCTTAACACAGAATAATCAAATTAAGGAAATAAACCTAGAATACCTTATTACTCTTCCCCCCCCTGAAAACAGACATTTAATACTATAGAATCATAGAATAGTTCGGGTTGGAAAGGACCTTAAGATCATCCAGTTCCAACCCCCCTGCCATAAGCAGGGACACCTCACACTAAACCATGGCACCCAAGGCTCTGTCCAACCTGGCCTTGAACACTGCCAGGGATGGAGCACTCACAACCTCCCTGGCCAACCCATTCCAGTGCCTCAGCACCCTCACAGCAAAGAATTTCTTCCTTAGATCCAATCTAAACCTCCTCTGTTTCAGTTTGAACCCGTTACCCCTTGTCCTGTCACTGCAGTTCCTAATGAAGAGCCCCTCCCCAGCATCCCTATAGGCCCCCTTCCACACACAAGAAGACATATTCTATTTGCAACCTTCAGAAAGGATCAACTCGTGATTTCTTAAGGCTTTCTTATTCCTTAGTCAGGAATAATGGACAAACAAGAAAAAAATGACATACTATTAACTAGTAGCAAGGAAAAAACAGGAGCAGCTCTGCTTTCCTTTTCCACCACTAGTTTGAAACAAGTGTAAAGTCTTGGGGCTCGGAACTGGATGATCTCAAGGTCCTTTCCAAACCAAACTGTTCTGTGATCCCATGAAGACGCGGTTGTTTGAAACATCTGAGACTCCCATAGAAGCTTCTGAACTCACAAAGCGCTGGGCCTTCTGCCGCTCCTCTTCTGTTGCAGCTCGCTCGCGGAGAATGGCTCGAGTCAAATGCTCATTTGAAGAGATCCTCTCGCGTTCCAGGAGGCGGCCAAACTCATCCCGAACGTACGCTTGCTCTTGTTTCAACCTACAGAAGGTGGAGGGAAACTCACATTGAAGTGTGGCTTCGAAATGGACTTTCGAAGGCCATTGGCACAGTCACTGTATACGTTATCACCAGCTGAAGACACCTAAATACAAGTGCTGAGGACAAATTCCAGATGTCCCTTTCAGATCGAAGTGTTGGAACACACAAAAGCTCCAAGCCTTAGAAACAACATTCATTGCATCATATCAAATACAAAACTTATCTATGAGCTTAACGAAACTATATTCTTAACCAACACGGACATGTACACAGATCTGTTGAGTCGCTCCTTTTGTTCTGTTTTCAAGGAACCCTTACACCAGGAAAATCCTTCTCCCCACAAGCTGGTTGGTGGGGAGGATTCCCTATTTCCAGCTAAAACCTTTGCAATGGGATAATGCTTTCCTACCTCTGGACACACCATAAACCCGAATACAGCATCAATTTACCAAGCTGCAAGAAGAGCCAACATCCAAAATAAACCTTTTCCAGCAAGTTGAGAGGATGAGATGAAGCCAGCTACTGAATTAGTTGCACCAGAGTTAATAAAGGCACCTCCAGCCCCAGAAAATCCTCAACATTTCTATGTCACAAGCCATAAATACATTGGAAATCTTCACTGTAAGACTTGATGTAAGCACACAACATCTAATTATCATGAAAATACAGGGATATAAGTTGTTTAGCTACTAAAACTTATCTGTTGCATGTATGTTTTGACACTGAAGTCAGCATTAGGGAAGTTGGAATAGAAATGGCAGCATGAAACACTGGGTTTGAAATAGAGTTTTGAAAGAGTGATGGAGAGGAAGCTTAAGTATTCTCAGTGCATTTATCTGTTGTCAAGGGAGCTTCAAGAGAACAAATTGTAATGAGGAGGGTCACTTTGTAAAAGGCACCAGCATTACAGTACATTAGATTCCTCCCCAGGGAACAGATTTAAGTGAGGTGGGGAGGAAAAGAAAAGACAATTACAAGATGTATTACTTGTGTGCTCAGATACAACCCTCTGAAATGCAGCGACCAACTGGGAATCTTGATAAAAAGTTTATTAAGCAGCATCTTCAATTACTCGAGCAGGGAAAAAAAAGCAGTCAGATTATGCAGACATGGACCAAATTCCATTAAGTGATTTCCCAAGGTCCCCCAAATTATTGCTGCAGCATTGTTATAACAAATCCTTCACACAATCAATGGTGCAGTCAAAACACGCCGGTTGCCTTTTCCATTGGAGAAATCATGTTGTGCCTAAGGAGGGGAAGAAGTGTCAAAATAGAAGTCTCAGCAGCTGCTTCTTGCAAGAGGCAGCAGAGAAATCCTTTAGCATTCCTTGGGACTGAAGAGACCTCCTTTCCCATCCTTTCTGGATTATACTTCCCACAAATGGTGTTTTCCCTGAAAAAGGCTTCTAAAGGTTTCAAAATTACAAACATCCCAAAATTAAACTAGAAAGCTCACTTATGCATTTACATCTGATTTTTGGCACATTATCCCTGTATTTGACACAAGCTCAATTACGTCTTCTCAAGTCTTCTTCTTGCCCTTGGATCTCACAAAGCTTTGTGAGATCTCTTGCAAAAGGAGATTAGTTTTCCTAACACTTAAAAAGAATGGGCTTCTAATGACAAGATCAGCCCTTGGCAGCAAACCACCGCTGCTGTCACATTGAGCTAGCCTGCTCAGGACACTACAGAGGGATGGGATGCTTTCCTCTACTCCTACCCAAACACCCTGTGCCCTTTGCTGTAGGCTGCCTGCAAGATGCTGGTCTTGTGGAAGGCATCCCTGCCTGAGGCAGGGCTTTGGAACTGGATGAGCTTTAAGGTCTCTTCCAACCCAAACCAGCCTGTGAATCAATGACAACACAAGAACTCATCTGTGTTCACAGCTTGACTCCTAACCCTACAGTGAGCCACTACAAGGCTTTTCAGACCCTCTGACACTCCTCAGAATTAGCTGACAAACCCACAGTGGTGGGTATGGCCATGACAGCAAGAGAAGGGATGGAGATATAATACTGGCTTCCCACAGGCAGAGAGCTCAGGGCAAGACTTGCTAGTTCAGCCTTAACCAGGCCATTTAAAATGAATCGAGATATCTCAATGCTACCTTGTCAACATGCCAGACTTGAGGATCATCTTGGCCATGAACAGCTGTATCCTACCACAGCAAAAGAGTAAGGAATGGGGATCAGACACCCAAAACTGGCACCTACAAAAGCCCTGCCAAAGTTGTATGACCCCACATCTGATCTTTAAACTACTGGTTTCTAAATACACCATGTGATGAAAACCTCAGAAAGAAGATTCTGTGCTATACCTCTCTGCCTATCGCATCTCACTGTTGCTGCTGAACCAATCCCTCAAGGGAATTCCATCCCAATGGAGTAACGGATAGGAATGCAGGTAATAACACAGATCTGTTTAAACAAATTACGATCTGCCCATGTCTTTTTTTCCCAATTCCACATGTAAAATGGTATTACTGAACAGTATCTACGTCAGAACTGGAAAGACTGAATCTATGTCATTCATACCCTGTTATCCAAATTTAGTTTTCGCAGTTACCCCTCTTACTTAAAAGAGGATTTCTTGATGACTTCCAAAAATCAAAGAATCCCAGCCCGGTTTGGGTTGGAAGAGGCCTTAAAGTTCTCCCAGCTCCAACCCCTCCAACCCCTGCCACGGGCAGGGACCCCTTCCACTGGAGCAGCTTGCTCCAAGCCCCTGTGTCCAACCTGGCCTCCAACACTGCCAGGGATGGGGCAGCCACAGCTTCTCTGGGCACCCTGGGCCAGCACCTCAGCACCCTCACAGGGAACAGCTTCTGCCTTATGTCTAATTTCAATCTAGTTTAATAAACATCAAGATCAGGACACCCAGTCACAGGTTGTACAGCAAGCATTTTACTGATTTGCTTCATTAGGGACTGCAGTGACAGGACAAGGGGGAACGGGTTCAAACTGAAACAGGGGAGGTTTAGATTGGATCTAAGGAAGAAATTCTTTGCTGTGAGGGTGCTGAGGCACTGGAATGGGTTGCCCAGGGAGGCTGTGAGTGCTCAATCCCTGGCAGTGCTCAAGGCCAGGTTGGATGAAGCCTTGGGTGCCATGGTTTAGTGTGAGGTGTCCCTGGTTATGGCAGGGGGGTTGGAACTGGATGATTTTAAGGTCCTTTCCAACTGTAACTATTCTATGATTCTATGATTTTTCTTCCTTCTTTGCATGGAAAGAAGGAAAAGAAGACAGCTATACTATTTCATAATAAAATTTCATACAATTTAGGCCAAAAAGGTACTTGGTTTATGTTCTTCAAAAACATCCAAGCCTGACTTACTCATAGCAGCGTCTTAAAGCAAGAATCAGAAGTCTTTCCCATCTACTCTAATCCCCATTCATGTGATCAGGAATGCATCCTACCATACCTACAGAGCAATAGACAACTAAGTAACTTCCTGAAGCACCTTTTCCTTTCAGGGCAACTTCTACTCACAACGGAACTCCTCAATACCCCCCTCACCTCACTGAAATTCATCAGAGCTTCCACAAAAGTCGGATTTTGAAGTCATTTTCATGTATTTGAGTTACACGATTGGGTGGCTGGGAGGGGCTTAATGAAACAAACACAAGGTACATAGAGCTGACCTCAAACACTTCCTTGCATCATCTTATAGCAGTTTTCTTCCTTGACATTACAAATTCATTTTAGTGGCATCCAGCATCTACTGCTGCTGAACAAAGGCAACCATCAGCTAAATCTAAAGTAATAAATTACATTATTATCTAGCCCAAAGTAAAACAAATAGATACATATCTACAATTTATAAGGAATTAAACAGCACAACTCATCGGTACGGTCCACTACTCCACGTATTCCAAGTAAATAGATCATTTAAAATGACAGTTTTAATTACAACACATATAAAGGCTCAATGGAATGGTTTTCACATTCAAGCACAAAACTCTAGTAAAGAGATAAGAGACATTATGCATTCCACTGATCATTTATACAGAAAGAAAGTGGGTTTAAAAGTGCTGCTGCAGCAGAGCAGGCTGCTGGCTATACAATTTTCTCTACAGTTGATAGTTTGAGTAAAATCCTTCTAAATCATTAGGAAATACTGTTCCAAGATGTGTCCTGCTATTTACAGGAGGTGATTTAATGAAATACAGTAGGCAGTGCTATCAATTTTCCATAGTGCTAGTTGAAAAATACACATAAAGCATTAACAAAAACTTCAATGTACTGAAATTTGGATTACACTTTACAGTATTTCATGCTCCTACCTGTTACATTGCACACAATCAGACACAAAACCCAACAACTCCTGCCTTTCTAAAGCACTACCTTTTAGGACTTCAATGCTGAGTTAATGCTATAAAGAAAAATCTATGTACTTGTACTTTCTGCAGTTCAGTAACCAAGCTGCCAATGATTAAGCCACTTATAACACCTAAAGCTTCTGCCACTCAACTTCCAAATCTTAACTGTTCACCCATCCTTTAAATGCTTGATGACTGTCTCTGATTTTATCAAATGGGAAGTACAGTCCACAGCTCTCACACAATAATGCTGTCATCTAGGCTGGAAGGGACCTCGTGATCATCTGGGTTAAATGCCCTGCTGTTGTGGTGCAAGTCCTCTAAAACCACCTTTGCCTTTGCAGAGACCACAGATTGGTTTGGGTTGGGAGGGACCTCAAAGCTCCTCCAGCTCCAACCCCTGCTCCCACAGGCAGGGACCCCTTCCACTGGAGCAGCTTGCTCCAAGCCCCTGTGTCCAACCTGGCCTCCAACCAGGGATGGGNGGCAGGGACCCCTTCCACTGGAGCAGCTTGCTCCAAGCCCCTGTGTCCAACCTGGCCTCCAACACTGCCAGGGATGGGGCAGCCACAGCTTCTCTGGGCCATCACCCTGGGCCAGCGCCTCAGCACCTCACAGGGAACAGCTTCTGCCTTAGATCTAACCTTAGATCTAACCTTAAGTACATGTGAAGTCAGAAGATGCAGCCAGCTTCACCCTCCAACCAGAGCACAGCAGAATTTGAAATTTAGGCAGCCAACAAAAAGCCATCTCTGACGGGACAGTCTGTTTTCTGTATCTCCTAAGAAACGCAGAAATACATTAAAAGAGGCATAATAAAACTTTGCTACAATCTGGAATAGAAAAAGCCATCCTTTTCAGGTCCATTTGCAAATGAGTTCAAGGCAACAAAGATAAAACCATTAATTTTCTCACATCCACTTGTGACACGGCCCCGTAATGGCGCACAGCATGACCCATGTTGGCCACACTAGCAAGATGAATAATATAATTCTCAATCCAGAAGAGTTCACTCTGTTGTTTACTTCACAACATCCATTTCTGTCCTTCTTGAGAAACACCTGCAGATGTGAAAGATTCCCATGAAGGGAAAAGCACCTTTTAATTCACAACAGCAGCAACACGTGAAGAGATGTTGAAAAGAAAATACACATTAGGTTGGGGGTTGGATGGCCATTACATGCTCTATTCCAAATTAAGCATCCATAGGAAATCTGCAATTGGGAAACAACTCTCTAGTAAAAGCAAATGCAGGGATTTATCATTTGCAGCACTTATTTCCAGAGCCTGAAAATTTATTATGCTATCAAAGATTAAACATTTGCTTTCTGTTGCCTGTCAAGGGAATGATTACTTGCCAGTTGTGGTGTCTTTATTACAATCTCCAGGCTGCACAATCTGATGGATCTGCAGTGATCCAAGATAAACTCATTCAAGTTCAAACCATAAACTGTGTCATTTTTCATTACCTCCAGCCAAGCAAAATCAAAATATTTCCTGTTTCAGAGTCCAGTATCAGGAAAATCATCCTCTTCTCTATAAAATGTGGAGGAAACTAAAGAGGTATTAGTCTTTCAAGTTGGAAATGACTGTTAAACTTGAACTCCACGTACGAAGAAATAAATAAAGCATTTCAGTATCAAAGGGTCATAGGATCATAGGAAGATTTGGATTGGAAAGGACCTCAAGATCATTCCATTCCAACCCTCTGCCACGGGCAGGGACCCCTTCCACTGGAGCAGCTTGCTCCAAGCCCCTGTGGCCAACCTGGCCTCCAACACTGCCAGGGATGGGGCAGCCACAGCTTTTCTGGGCCATCACCCTGGGCCAGCGCCTCAGCACCTGAAAACAGGGAACAGCTTCTGCCTTAGCTCCAACCTGAACTCCCCCCATTTCAGTCTGAACCCATCACCCCTTGTCCTGTCACTGCAGTCCCTGATGAAGAGCCCCTCCCCAGCATCCTTGTAGCCCCCTTCAGACACTGGAAGCTGCTCTGAGGTCTCCACGCAGCCTTCTCTTCCCCAGCCTCAACAGCCCCAGTGTTCTCAGCCTGGTTCCATACAGGAGATGCTCCAGCACCTGAGCATCCTCGTGGCCTCCTCTGGACTTGCTCCAACAGCTCCATGTCCCTCTATACGTTCTTACAATAAGAAATTCATTCATTTTGGTAATATTAGCCATCATCCTTCCTCTTTCATGACCTCTGAACATTTCTATACGATATCCCCTCAACTCCAAAGGCTTTCACTGACTGAGTGTATGTTTACAACGGAAACTGTTCCTCATTTTTGCTTCCTTTGACACTAGCAAGTTTGTTAATGCATTCTGACAGACTTGCACAACATCCAAATCTGTTTTGAACAATACAGTTTAGGCCATGATGCAATATTAATGAATGAATAATGTTTCTGAGTACTGAGTTTCAATATTTAATGACTGCATGCTGAAGACACCATAGAAAGCTGCGGTTGAATATCACTGCAGCTGACAAGGGATTTGAAAAGATGAGAGATACCAGTAAAACAACTCTAACCTGAACTGAGGTCTGAGAAGTGTGAAATAGATATTTCTCCTACTCAGTTACAGGTAGCCGATTTTTCACCTGACCTCAAAGTCAGATACATCATCTGAAGTCCATCTGCCTCTACAAAACATAGTTAAGGAGTTAGAGTCAGAAACAAGTTATCTGAAGGGCAATGCCTTTTTCTTCTCAAAAGTCACAGAATAAGAACACTAAAAAGTTCTATTTAGAAGTTAACTTCTAGAAATATTTACACATTAATATTCTCTATATACAGAATCCCAGACTGCTTTGGGCTGGAAGAAACCTTAAAGCTTATTCAGTTCCAACCCCCTGCCATGGGCAGAGACACCTTCCACTATTGCAGGTTGCTCCAAGCCCATCTAACCTGGCCTTGCACACTGCCAGGGATGGGGAAAAGAGGTCTTAGTCACATCAGATTTACACAAAGCAGGTGAAGGGGGCTATTCCAGAGGAGGCCACGAGGATGATCAGGGCACAGGAGCACCTTCCATATGAAGACAGGCTGAGAGAGCTGGGACTAGTGAGCCTGGAGAAGGCTGCGTGGAGACCCAGAGCAGCTTCCAGTATCTGAAGGGGGCCTCTAGGAATGCTGGGGAGGGGCTCTTCATTTGGGACTGCAGTGACAGGACAAGGGGGAACGGGTTCAAACTGAAACAGGGGAGGTTTAGATTGGATCTAAGGAAGAAATTCTTTGCTGTGAGGGTGCTGAGGCACTGGAATGGGTTGGCAGGCTGTGAGNCATTAGGGACTGCAGTGACAGGACAAGGGGGAACGGGTTCAAACTGAAACAGGGGAGGTTTAGATTGGATCTAAGGAAGAAATTCTTTGCTGTGAGGGTGCTGAGGCACTGGAATGGGTTGGCCAGGGAGGCTGTGAGTGCTCCATCCCTGGGGGTGTTCAAGGCCAGGTTGGATGAAGCCTTGGGTGCCATGGTTTAGTGTGAGGTGTCCCTGCTTATGGCAGGGGGGTTGGAACTGGATGAAGTTAAGGTCCTTTCCAACCCAAACCATTCTATGATTCTATGCCTAACATTAGTAGCAACCCCGGTCTAAGTTCATTGACAAACTCGCTAGAAATGATCAAGAGCTCTCATGGTCATGGTGCGTGCAAGAAGAGAGGAGATCAAAGGTACCAGTAGCAGTTCCAATCTCTGTCCCACACAGCACTTCAAAGCAATGTAACTTCTCCAACACACTAGCCCACTGCAAAAACAAACCCTTCAAATCCAACCTGATGGACCCCGGAGGCAGGAACCAGCTTCCCACCTTACTGCAGAAGCAAAGCTCTGCTATACCACCCCCCTGCTGATTTAGCACAGCTATAACCTCATAGCCAAGCAACTTCTAACAGCTCAGAGAGAAGTTAAAATAAATGAGGAGGAACAGTGAAAGAGAGGCCAATTACACACTCACAACATGGGCTGGGAAGGTCTTTCTTATGCTCTGATGAGGGCCAGCAGCATCTCTGGAACATGCAGATTAATATAATGAAAACAAATATGCACATTACCCCTTTCACGGGGGGATTTTTTGCCTACCTACCTCAAACTGCATGCAGTAATCCGAGTGAGATTTTCCAATGATCTTAAACTATATTACTGTCCCTTTTCTATGCTTGCACTTTTATATTTAACAAGAACTCTACTCTTTTATTCCATATTCTCATTTTCCTCAGGGTGAACTGCTCCTTAGGGCTGGCCGTACACATAAAGTAGCACTTCATTCATTCTGAATTCTACTGAAAACATAAGAGTGATAAGTGATTCCAAGATTTATCCTTAAGCAGCAAGTAAGCTTTTCCCATAATGTTAACTCCTCCCTCCAATATGTCCCATCATAGACTTGTCTTTTGTCAGTCACAAACCGTATGACAATTCACAAGCCAGGAGTGCAGCCCACTCTGGGATCTGCCCTGGGAGCAGCTCTGTGGGAAGGGACCTGGGTATCCTTGTGGACACAAGTTCAATAGGGGTGAACAGTGAGCAGCTGTGGCGAAGAGCCAACAGGATGCTGGGGAACATCCACAAGGGCATTATCAGCAGAGATAAAGATGTCATTGGGCTTGGCAGGCCACACCTGGTTCAGTTTTGGTCCCTGCTCCACAAAGAGCTGTAGAGGCTACAGAGGGGCCAGAGAAGGGCCACAAAGATGATCCAAAGACTGGGCAGCCATGTGGGGAAAGCCTGAGAGAGCTGCATGTGCCCAGCCTTCAGCAAAGAAGGCTCAGAGGAGACCTTAACCCCATGTTCCAGTATTTAGAGGGTGGCTACAAAGAAGATGGAGACTCTTTTGATAGGAGTCACATGGAAAAGACAAGGGGTGATGGACACAAGTTACTGCTGGGCAAATTCTGACTGGACACAAAAGGAACCTTTTTCACCATGGGAACAATCAGCCACTAGAATAACCTCCCCAGGGAAGTGGTGGGCTCCCCAACATTGGACACGTAAGACTGAGCTGCACGGGCACCCTGAGGCATCTAGTCCAGACCATGCTTTGCCTAGATAGGCTGGACCAGAAGATCTTTAAGGTCCCTTTCAAAGGGGTATTCTATGATTTTTACATTAGTTCTGGACATGTCCAGTAGCAGTAACAAGGAAGGCGAGGTATTAAGTGCTTTGCTTTACTCTTTAGGCTGAAGTCCATTATCCAACCCAAGAAAACACTGATCTTACTCTTAACCAAGATAGTTCGTACTGGGTTCCACCCTGCCCCACTCAACCATTTCCTCCCATTCCCTCAATTATCCCATAGTTCAAACAATACTCAAATCAACCATGAGTCCAGGTAATGACATTCATTTCCATATGTTCATTCATTTCCCTTCTCCAGCTGCCTTCCAGCCTCAGCACAACAGCCATCAATTGAAACTATCTTTGCTAATGGCCATGTTAGTTGGTGTGAAGATCCTTGATCAAAAATCAAAGACACTAATTTCAGCACTCCTAATTCCACCCAGCTCTTCCATTCATCAGCAGTAACTCCACACACAGACAGCTTCTTACAGTGCACTGCAATACGGATACTGACTCACAGCCTGATGCCTGCTCATCCCCTGTAGAAGATGAAGGGTTGAGTTGATGAAGGGTTGAGGTGACTTCATTAAGGTACTTAAGTTGTGGTGGGGGTGCTGTTGGGTGCTGAGAGGATAGGTGAGTAAGGGGGAAGGAAGGCTGTTTAATGAGATTTAATAATTACACTTCATAAAGCCCCTGTTTTTAAAATATGTGCATATGGAGCAGCAAGAAAGAATAGAGGAACAAATCTCTACCTTTATGCCAGAGGCATAATCACTGAATATCACTCCTCCTGGGATCTGCAAAGGCAGTCATGAAATTATGACAATATTAATTATCCCGTAAAATGAAGTGACAGTTATAAAATTTATTAGTATTATTAAGTGTTTCTCTGCTACATCTGCTCATATCATCTGATGGGGCCTACGAGGATGCTAGAGACAGAGAGACTCCTCATCAGAGACTGTAGTGACAGGACAAGGAACAATGGGCTCAAAGTGAAACAGGGGGAGTTCAGGTTGGAGCTAAGGCAAAAGCTGTTCCCTGTGAGGGTGCTGAGGCGCTGGCACAGGGTGATGGCCCAGAGAAGCTGTGGCTGCCCCATCCCTGGCAGTGTTGGAGGCCAGGTTGGACACAGGGGCTTGGAGCAAGCTGCTCCAGTGGAAGGGGTCCCTGCCCGTGGCAGGGGTTGGAGCTGGAGGAGCTTTAAGGTCCCTTCAACCCAAACCAGGCTGGGATTCCATGATTTGCTACTTTACAAAATGAAGGAGCTCAGCTGTTTGAAAGCAAAGGTTTGTTTAAAGCTGCCAAGAGGGGAAATAGTTTCTCTCCTTCCCACCTGAATCTAAAACTATGAAGCAATATTATTTTTGTTAATGTTCCCTCCAAGTAAATTCCCTGGTTTAAAGTCATTTTCCTATCTCTTCTCGAAATAAACTTAAAGATGAAGCTTGGAATACAAGTTGACAGTTGATATGCCAACTTCCAAATTCAAAGTGAAAAATAATCCCTTGAAATAGGAGTTTATAAAGGTAGGAGTGAATTATAGCACTGCCTCCTCCAATTTCCACTTCCCGTCTCCAAGATTCAGCTCTGTATATACTGAGACCAAGACATAATGGTATTAATGGAGAATCAGAGCAGCAGGAATCCTGGAGAGTAACTCCACCATTGCAAATAGCATCCAGCCTGGCCTTGAATGTCTCCAGGGATGATGATCCACCTCCTCTCTGGGAAACCCATGCCAGTGCTTTACCACCCTCACTGTAAAGAACTTATTCCTCACATCCAGCCTGAATGTCTCCCCTGGACAGTGTGAAACCATCACCCCTCAACCATGCACTCAACTTTCATGGTTTTGGAAAGGTAAAACGCAACCTCATTGAGGTGACTTACACTTCCATGAGGGGATTATCCTCCCAACAGAAGGCTGTCCAAAGAGGCATCAGTTACAACAGTTCTCCTGATCACAGTACTTGTTTAAAGGTAAATTTCCAATCAAACCCAAAGTGTCTTCACCCTTAAATCTTGGCTTCTTCCCTTGCCCACAGAGGGGCAGTTTTCACCCAGCCTAACCCTTCTCACTCCCTCTTATCGTGTGAGGGAGCAGGATTAGTACTCCATAACCCTCCAGACTTCACTAAGATCTAGTCAAGAATATACTCACTTTAAATCTTTTCATGTGTGTGAGATCAGACAAGGGAAACTTGTGCTGGGAGAGGGGAAAAAGAAACTAACCTTTGAGCTGGCAGGACAAGGCAAGGCGGTTAGCAAGAGCTCAACCTGTGGAAGCAATGCCACGACTTGCTGCTCTCTCCATGTGTCATACCACGTGTTGCCAACCCTGAGACTGAAGTGGCCTTTTGGACACTCATAATAGGTATATAAAAACATCCTTATGTTTCTATAACATTAGCTACAGACACCAAACTGCTCTGTGTTGTCATGGTAAACGAACAGCACTCAGCATTCTCTGACTTCACACTCAGAAAAAGCTTCTCTGTTACCTTAATGACTATTTTAACCCATCTCTTCACTAACTTCACATCTTCAGATATGAAAGGAGAGAGTCATGCACACACACATCACATTCAGAGACAAAAGGTCCTTTTAAGACGTCACATAGGCCTTTCTGTCCAGTTTACATGAAATTCCATAGAATCCCAGCCTGGATTGGGTTGGAAAGGACCTTCAAGCTCACCCAGCCCCAACCCCTGCCATGGGCAGGGACATCTCCCACTGGAGCAGCTTGCTCCAAGCCCCTGTGTCCAACCTGGCCTTGAGCACTGCCAGGGATAGGGCCAATTTATGCCTTATTTCTAACCTAATTTCTTACTATCTACCAAAGTCCTGTTTATCACTATAAAATATCCAAGTTTTCCTCTCTCAAATCAACAGCTGCAGCTTATTTAGACATGCTTGAGAATCACATTACACAAAGGTTAAACTTCTCAGCATTGTGAACACAAGTCATACTGTATAAAGGTGTATGAACGACGACAGCATAATCATCCACAGACTACATGAATGTTGCAGTACTGACAACAGCGCTTTACTTCAGCAGCCCTTCTCACTGAAGAGCATGTCCAACCTGGCCTCCAGCACTGCCAGGGATGGGGCAGCCACAGCTTCTCTGGCCCATCACCCTGGGCCAGCGCCTCAGCACCCTCACAGGGAACAGCTTCTGCCTCAGAGCTCAGCTCAGCCTCCCCTGTTGGGGCAGGTTCAAGCCATTGCCCTTGGCCTGGCCCTACAGGCCCTTGGCCCAAGCCCCTTTCTCTCCAGGTTCCCTGCAGCCCCTTTAGGCCCTGGAGCTGCTCTCAGGTCTCCCCTTGAGGAGCCTTCTCTCCCCCAGGCTGCCCCAGCCCAGCTCTCTCAGCCTGGCTCCAGAGCAGAGCTGCTCCAGCCCTCGCAGCAGCTCCATGGCCTCCTCTGCCCTCGCTCCAAAAGCTCCATGGCCCTCTTGCATTGGGGGCCAGAAGAACCAACTTCACCCTTACACTGAATGACCATCAGAGGCAAGGTTTCATGCAAAGCTGTTGTACCAACTCTTCCACTCCTAAATGAGATTATCAACTCAGTAATACCTTTACATGCCTGGGGTTTGGATTTTTGTGACAGTATGGTCACTTGTGCCAGAAAAATTTAAACTTTTACTCTTTGACTTATCAGAGGTCCAAAACATTATAATCACTTTACTGCTTTCAAGTATTTAAAATCATAGAACCATAGAACAGTTCGGGTTGGAAAGGACCTTAAGATCATTCAGTTCCAACCCCCCTGCCATAAGCAGGGACACCTCACACTAAACCAGGCCACCCAAGGTCCAACCTGGNTTAAAATCATAGAACCATAGAACAGTTCGGGTTGGAAAGGACCTTAAGATCATTCAGTTCCAACCCCCCTGCCATAAGCAGGGACTCCTCACACTAAACCAGTCCACCCAAGGCTTCATCCAACCTGGCCTTGAACACTGCCAGGGATGGAGCACTCACAACCTCCCTGGCCAACCCATTCCAGTGCCCCAGCACCCTCACAGCAAAGAGCTTCCTCCTTCTACCCAATCTAAACCTCCCCTGTTTCAGTTTGAACCCGTTCCCCCTTGTCCTGTCACTGCAGTCCCTAATGAAGAGCCCCTCCCCAGCATCCCTATTTCCAGCTTTCTGTCTCACTGTCACCAGTACAGAAGGTGTAATTTTCCAGGCTGTTTTCTCACTTAATCTAAACGCTATCAAGAGGTCCCTGTGGCAGGAGACTCCATTACACGTGTTTGCAAACACAGTAGCTTTCTGTGCCCCATGAGAAGACCACTGCAAGAAAAATCCAGTCTCCCTGTTCAACATAGGTAATTCCCTAGGAAAACCGTAGTTTTGGAAGAAAATAGATCTACTTCCAAAAAGTCCTCATGGAATTTAGTGCATTACCCATATGACATGATGATCCATTAATATGTTCTTCATAAATTTACCTTAGAAGAATGAATATTCCAAATCAATCACTTGCTTTTTCTTCTCTTCTGCCAGTAAACTAGAATAAACATGTTATTAAACAGAAATCAATAGCGAGCTTGAAAACGTACAGTAGCACAGAAGAAGGTCAAGCCCTGCTATTGATTTTAATATAACATTTTTGGTGTGCAGTCTCCCAAAGGGTTCTTCTCCAATCTCGGGTTTCATTCTTCTCTCAATTTACATTTTCACTTGGTGGATTTGCTGCTCTCTTCCGCAAACGCCGTCTAACGCAAGAAGTTTCCTAAGAGCTTGTCATCAATGCAATGTACCGCTGAGACATGACAAAACAAGGTCGGGGGGAAAGCACTCACACACATCTGAGTATCAATTAAACCTTAACGTGAATTGCTGTTACGGAGGGACCCTCCCCCAAGCACAACACCAACACAAAAACACATACTGAAGGTAATGGCTGCAATCTCAGCACCTACCACAGCGAGCCACCTTTGTGCACCAGCATGTACGTGGCTTTAAAAGCCAATTTAGAGTTCAGAGAGATTTTCTTTAAACAGATGAAGATGTTTAGAACTAGAGAGGTTGCAATAAGTTATCCAGCTAATGACAGCTAAAATGCCACACACCATATGGAGCCCAGCTAGCCAAGTAGAACAGACCCCAGCAATTCATTACTAGGGAGTGTTTGAAAATCTATCATCTGTATTACTAAAGAAAAGCATTTTTCCTGTGGCTTTCAAAACAAAAGTTGCCAAAGTCATCACAGGAGACTACAGAGTGAAAACACAGGAGAGCTTAAGAGTTACCAAAAGAATTGGAGAATGGTTTGGGTTGGAAAGGACCTCAAAGCTCCTCCAGCTTCAACCCCTGCCACAGGCAGGGACCCCTTCCACTGGAGCAGCTTGCTCCAAGCCCCTGTGTCCAACCTGGCCTCCAACACTGCCAGGGATGGGGCAGCCACAGCTTCTCTGGGCCATCACCCTGGGCCAGCGCCTCAGCACCCTCACAGGGAACAGCTTCTGCCTTAGATCCAACCTAAATCTCCCCTGTTTTATTTTGAACCCATTACCCCTTGTCCTGTCGCTCCAGTCCCTGATGATGAGCTCTTCTTCAGCATCCTTGTTGCCTCCTTCAGACACTGGAAGCTGCTCTGAGGCCTCCATGTAGCTTCTCTTCTCCAGGCTCAGCAGCCCCAACTTTCTCAGCCTGTCATTTTATTCATTTTCTAAACTATTATTTATTTTGACAGTTTACGTTTCAAAAGCACAGATTCTTCAACCTAATTTTAAGACACACAAAGGTTTTACAGGAGCATTTTAATATGTAACATCTTCCCCACTAATCTTTAGTCAAATAAAGGGAACACTGCCAGCACTACTCCCTATAAAATATAACATCAGGAACATGACAAGCCAGTTTGCTCCCTACCTTTCACAGCTCAATGCACTACCCACGAAACCTGCATTATTGAATACTTAATGGAAGTTACTGAAAGGAGTCAAATGGCAAAATACTGGAGTTACAAAAGAAAACATTTCCATGTTGTAATCACATTTTGCTCAACTCTTGAGCAGTCAACATGAAACTTAAAGCTAACCCAAGTTCTCCTGTCAAACCCCAGTTCAAAAGAGGACAGATTGCACTGTAACATATTGATTTCCTTTATTGCTGACTCAAAAAGAAGCCTGATTTTTTTTTCTGGGACATTTATACAGTCCTATCTAATTATAGACTCCATCAACCTAACTCAATTAAACAGGAATATAATGATGTGTAGGAAACAACTGAGATATATGCAGACAATTTAAATGGTACTAATTACATTCTCATTTCTTTAATCCCTCATAATGAGCCTTTCTTCCCATTCTCAGAACAGAGGACAACGTGGAGGTTAATATTTATATTCAGTGTGTAATCATCTATACAGGAAAATCAGTGCAATAAAGTACAAATGAACTCACAAGTCAGTTCATTGCGCAGCCAACTCAATTCCAAATTCCAACAGGATTTTTTCCATTGCTAATAAAGCCACGGTACCATAGTCGACATTGCAGAATATGCTTCTGAACTGCTGCATCCAAAATCTGCCACTGCGTTCTTTATGACCCTAACCAGTCTTTCACACAACCTTCGAGAATACACGTTGAAGAAAGTCCTGTTTCAATATGCAGAAAGATATTGAAAGGGTTTTCTACCAGTAAACTGTTTTAATGCACTATCTTCTATCTTCAAAGCACTACAAAGCAGCTCAAAACATACTCCAGCTCACAAAAATACTTAGAATTCACAGAAAGAACTACCATTTCTATTGCTGTTAGAATATACCTTTTGATCACACGGATGGGTTACAGGTAACCCACCTCTGCATTGCTCTCAAGCTATTTCCATCTCTATACCACAAAGTGAGCATTTGGACTCAAAAGAAAATCAAAGATTGAGTTTGAGAGACTTCAAAAAGAGTCAGGCTCATGAGGTCAAAAGGGATATAAAGCCACACTTTGTATCAGCACTTGCAAGGGAACTTCAGTTAATTTGTTGTTTTAACATGTATTTAAGATCAAAACTTGCTACATTAGCCAAAGGTCTTACCTACCATTTTGTCTTAGGGCACAGAATTCAACTAGCTTCAGTAAGTAAATAAATAACAGTAAAAAAAGCACTGAGTACACATTTGTGTTTAAGACTGTGATTAACAAACCAACCTTCTCTTTTGAGCTTCAGAGTCCCTCCTGGCTCGTTCTAACGCCAGTTCTTCAGCTATTCTCTTCTTCAGTTGTTCATCAATAACTACAATTAAAAGAAAATGAAGAGAAATGGTAACATAACGTATGTCTAATAACAGAAACAACTGCATAATACAGTGCTCTGGTTTATTCTCTTCTTTCTAAAGCAGTTGCAATGCTTTCTTGTGGTTTAACCACCTTTCAAACTGAAGATACACTAGACAGCCTTTAAAAACTACTCTTTCTTAACAACTTTCCTCTCAGCAGAATCTTTCAAAGACTAAAAACCATACAGTATACGTTAAACACATTTTCCTTATGAAATACGCCTTTATAAAGTTAAATTGGGGAGGATGCGACTGACACCTAAACAGGAAAGTCATAAGATTCATTTTATTCATACGGAACCAAGAGAAACATCTTCTTGTGCAATTAATCAAGTACTTTTAGACTTGTATTTTATGCAACAACGTTATTTATAGCATCCTAGATATCCATCCTTCCTGTTAGAAACAATTTTTGCCTCAAATTCTTCCAGTCTGATCTAAACAAGCAGACACGGAAAGAACCCTTTCTCCACTTAAGGTAATGTCGGATGAACCAGCTGACAGGCTGGTTAAGAACTCAAAGAGAAGCAACTTCAAGTGTATGAACAAACTTTTCAACACAGAAGTAGGAGAGGATGAGAGCCACTAACCCTACACACTTGAAAGACACCTGTAAAGCCACCAAAGTCCATTCAACAAGGTTCTGAAACACAAACCAAGTCATTCCCAACTCTTTGATATTCAAGGGCTCAGTCATACAAACTACTACACTGATACCATTCAGTATTCACTGTCTCCACATCCATAAGCAATTGCATATTTCCGAGCCAAAGAGATCAGTAGTAGTTTCTTTGTACTTCCTTTAATAGAAGTTGTGGCAATAAAAGTTCCCATAGATTCTCACAAGAAAACATTGTGAAAAGTTGTTTCAACCTAAGAAAAAGGCAACAAAGGAAAACTTTGGAGATGTTTCATCTCTATCAAATATTAAGTGACACACTGTTGTGATTTAAACCAAACCAACCAGGCAGCTCCTTCACTCACTAAACCCCCCCTTCTTGCCCTCCCCTGCTTCCAGAGAGATGGGGGGAGAATCAAAAGAATGCAACTCCCACAGGTTGAGATAAGAACAGTTCAGTAACTAAGGTATAACACAAATCACTGCTGCTACCACCAATAATAATAATGATACAGGAAAAGAATACAGCATCCCATCAACCACAACAGATAACTCACGACACCCCACCAACCGAGTGCTGACCGACCACCTCTTCCAACCACCCCGAGAGAGCTAGGCCTTCCGGATCACTCCCAGTTACCTCCTGGGCATGACGTGCTATGGTATGGAATACCTCTTTGGTCAGTTTGGTCCTGTCAGTACAGTCCTGTCCCTCCTTCCTCCCGGCTTCCCCTCCTCCCCGGCAGAGCATGAGGCTCACAAAGTCCCTGGTCAGGGCAAATCTCGCTCAGCAACAACCAAAACCATCGGCCTGATCAGCCTTGTTCCCGGGTTAAGTCAAAACACAGCTACTAAAGAGAAGAAAAACTGACTGCAACTGCTGAACCCAGGACACACACAAATAGCAGGAACTAAAGAAAGGAGAAACAAAATACTCAGTCATCTAGTAAGAAAGAGTAACATTTCCCAACTGGGAACATGTAATAGCTTGACAGCCAGATGTTATGGAAAGGCATGAACCTCCATCATTCCCCCAGGTCCTAGATCCCTACAGGCCCTTGTCCCAAGCCCCTTTCTCTCCAGGTTCCCTGCAGCCCCTTTAGGCCCTGGAGCTGCTCTCAGCTCTCCCCTTCAGGAGCCTTCTCTCCCCCAGGCTGCCCCAGCCCAGCTCTCTCAGCCTGGCTCCAGAGCAGAGCTGCTCCAGCCCTCGCAGCAGCTCCATGGCCTCCTCTGCCCTCGCTCCAACAGCTCCAGGTCCCTCTTGTGCTGCTGCCCCAGAGCTGGAGCAGGGCTGCAGGGGGGGCTCCCCAGAGCCCAGCAGAGGGGCAGGATCCCCTCCCTGAGCTGCTGCTCCCGCTCTGGGGGTGCACCCAGCACATGGGGGGTTCTGGGCTCAAGCACTCACTGAAGCTGGGTCATGGGGAGCTTCTCCTCACCCAGCATCCCCAGACCCTTCTCCTCAGGGCTGCTCTCAGTCCAGTCTCCCCCAGCCTTTGTTTGCCCTGGGGTTCTCACCAGCCCAGGTGTAGAACCGTGGACTTGGCCTTGTTTAACTCCATGAGGTTCACATGGGCTGACCTCAAGGTCCTACCGCTAAAAGATATAATCTCACTCGAAAATGCCAATCACTTTAGTGTGACATAGATATTGAATTCAGGGCAATACACCCTCATCTGCCTTCAGAATCAGTAACAAAACCACTTCCTTAGGTAACTAGAAACCAGACAACTACTTTTCCAAGCACTGTAACATGAAGCAACTGCAATACGACAAGCAGTCCCCTCGGAGATTACATTTGTATAAAGTGTTTATGCATAGAGACAGCATGCAACAACTTGCCAGCTGGAAACTTGTGGAGATACTGGGGCTGAGGGGCAAAAGCCATCACCCTCCTTTTTGCACCAAACTGGTAAGTGCAGTACTTGCCCAGAAAGTAGAACATCTGGGATTTAGTTCCTCCTGAGATGGACAGGTTTCAGTCTACTTTATCGTGTATACTTCAGTGAAAAGCTCCAAACACCAAGCTACCATCTGATTTCAGCAGACAAACCATTCATTTCCTTTTTCTTTGACAAATACCACTGAAGAAAAGGTGTCTTAGAGAGTTCTAGTGATTAGAAAGCACAACAGACAGATTTTAGGACCCCCTTTTGGAACCAGTTGTCTTACATTAGGCAGCAATCAGGTTTCAGAAACTAGAGACATGAAATGACCTCTGCTCCAGGAGGTGGCTTTGTATGCAAATATTACCCAACATCATTAGCCCATGTTCCCATTAGAGTTAATAGATTTCAGCGTTCAATTCTTCTCATCCTAATGTACACTTATGGAACAGTGAATTTTATGAATGAATGAAGCAGCTTCATCAACTATATGGGAGTCCTAGCCAAGTAATTCACTTATAAGCGTCTTAAGTCAAGTAGAATGAATCGATATCCATCTGGCAGATGCAGCCAATGCTTAGATGACAGAAAGAGTTGCCTTGAGGAATGGTGCAGGATCACTTGCAAACAGCAAGTGAGACCCCAGCCTAAAAAGACACTACTATATGTGAGAATTCAGAGGTAAACATGAATCTTTAACAGGTTATGGTAACAAACACCAGACGAAAAAGCAAAACCCCATTTCATTAGGACTATCTCTACTATTAACACTGCTCCATTATTCCCTGCTCTGAGGCTATGTGAGGACACTCTGTTTGGGACAACATGGAGCTATGTTTCCAAAGATCAGCTACTCACTTCAAATGGTATCATCAGAGCAGAAAAAAAGTGAGCAAAACATCAGGCTATCACACAGATCCTGTTTCTGTCCTGCAGCACACATTCATCTCCACATACCTCCAAAAGCATCACAAGCCTAAGTGTTAAGCTAAGGTTCTACTCTTATACACTCAGAAATTATTAAGCTGCCATAAAAGCAAAGAACGGATTCAACACCACAGTTACCTTATTCACAGAACAATCTGAAAGCCTGAGATCAAGTGTTTCTTAGTGCAGCTCAACCCAAATACCTCAATAAGGGATTGTGGTGACAGAACAAGAGGTAATGGATTTAAATAGAAACAGGAAGCTCAGGTTAGATGTAGGGAAGCTGTTCCCTGTGAGGGTGCTGAGGCGCTGGCACAGGGTGATGGCCCAGAGAAGCTGTGGCTGCCCCATCCCTGGCAGTGCTGGAGGCCAGGTTGGACACAGGGGCTTGGAGCAAGCTGCTCCAGTGGAAGGGGTCCCTGCCCATGGCAGGGGTTGGAGCTGGAGGAGCTTTAAGGTCCCTTCCAACCCAAACCATTCCATGAGTCTATAATATTTTATGTCCTTTAATACCGGACCTTGGAGTACCAAAACTTGCATAAGTGTATTGCTCATGGCATTCACATATAATCACAGAATCATAGAGTAGTTTAGGTTGGAAAGGACCTTAAGATCATCCAGTTCCA
>NDXB01018662.1:19525-31454 GCA_002631895.1 Agapornis roseicollis | reverse complement strand
CATTACCCCCCCCCCTCCTTTTCCTTTTTTTTTTTTTTTTTTTTTAAATGTAGTCACACTTAAGATGCATCTTATGTTCTCTTGCTTCTGGAATGATTTGACTGGAGTAGTGATGGATGATGATACAACAAATTTTGTGAAGTTGAGAGTTGCCCCATACCACAAAAGATACCAAATGCGCTTAGTAAGCTGACAGCTACAGAGGCTTTTTAGACAGTTTGATAAGCCAGAAGTGAGCCAGTATTATATGCCCTATTACTGAAGCACTGAAAAGATAGCAGAAATTCACTGCCATGGATGGACTCAATCAGATTTCTTCCACACATCATTTCAGGTACTTTGGGGTACTCAATAGATGTTCTCACTCATTTGAAAACATATAACAGAGATGAGGGAGAGACTGTTAAATCTTCATGAGCCTCATTGTGTCTTGTAGAGCAATGAGTCCCTTCTTTATCGTTTCTCCAGTTTAGTAAGAGATTTAGTGAGAAAAACTGTCCTTTCCTTCCTATTGTTTCTAGTGAGACTTGGAGCCCTCCCTTCTCTCTCAGAATGGAATAAAGATTATGGGGCAGATGTGAAGACTTTGGGCTCTATGAATATTTTCTCTAGATATAGCGCAGTACGCCACACAACAAGTAAAGGCTAATTCATGTCTAACTGTATTCCTGGTATTCAAAGATTATAATGCTTCTTGTTTCTGGGGATTTACATGTGGTAAATCTAGATTTGTTCAGCACTACAAGACAGAAACAGGCAATACTGTAATTCTGATGAGATAAGTCAATGTCACTATGCATACTTAAATCACTACATGATTTGGTCATTTTGGTAAATACATGAAGGTTGGTGGTAATAAGAGATAAATAAATCTGGATGCGCTGAATCCTCTCCATGGTAAAGCCCAAGATAAAGCAGAACTACCAGATACTGTCCTCAATATACCCACATATTTGGACTTGCAAGGTTCCTTTGAGAGAAGATCTGTGTTTGTCTCTACACTTCCTGCACCAAGGATGCTCTTTCCAAGCCAGAACTCAGTGCTGGACCATCACTTTACCTAAAAGCATGGAAAGGATAAGATTTTTATGCTAAACTTGTCATGAATTTTACTAGTTGATTCCAAACTGCAGATGCTATCAAATTCACTGCCAGATATGAGTGGGTCCAACAGGCCCAGCTGTAATGTGTTCTGAGAAACATACTAGTGGTGTTTGTGGTATATGTTCTGGCAGTTATGTACAGATAACAAAGGCTTGTTGGATTAAACAGTTCTTTTGGTTTTATGCATACTGAATTATAAACTGCGTAAAAACATCCATCTGTGTTAACAGTTTCATTAGACACTTTATGGTCTGAAAGATAATCATTGTTTGGAATACATTAGTTTGGGAAATATTTTATTGGCAGGTGAAAGACTCTTGCAGACTCCTGGAAGCCATAGATCTGGGGTTGTTCATACAGCCTGATTTTGTTCCTGCTAGAGAGACTGATATCCCACTGCTGCAGGAGGTATAAGAAACTCCAGAGAAAACAGTTACATATAGTGCTCACATATGTATGCACTAACTTAATTCTCTGCCTCAGAGGCAAATAACACAGCTAAGCTTCAGTTTAATAGCAGGTGGCAACCTTATTTCTATTCTTGTTTCATTTGCCTATGATTTAGCAGAGTTTTTTTCCTGTTTAGTAGAACTGTGATTTGGAAATGGGGTAAGTCCCCAGACATGCATTGAAAAATGTCTAATAAACAGAAAACTAAGAACAACATTAGAATATAGCTCAAATGCATTTTAAGATACCAGAAGCTTTGCCTTCAGCTCCTGAAAGTAATGGTCTGACTGGCTTCAAACCAAAAACCCTGTGAAAATGTTTGGTCCAAGGGGCCACACTAAATCTACTCAGAAACAAAACTTTCCAAAAAATGTGCTGCACTGGTATAGGGGCCCAAACACTGACTGCTTTGAGATGCTGATCTGTTCCCTGTGTGACCAATTACTTGCTCATAAATAATTGGTTGAGGAGAAATTCCTTCAGGAAACATTGGTTGCCTTTTTTTTACTGTGTAAACCATAACATAAAGCTGGGTGGATTAATAGAAATGTGTACTGCCACCACACTTCAAAAGCAGGACATGACTTAACCCCTCTTTGGGTACAGGAGCTGCAAGTTGGTGGCCATGTCACATACTATGGGAGAAAGCATTGCTCTAGTGCCTATAAATAACAAAAATTGGTGCAGAAAGGCCTTCTGCTCTTGTTGCTTTTCTGGTGAATATATGTTACTGATACGTGTGCCTCGGGTGGTTTTAACCATGGGAAATGACATTTGAGGTGCTGATTCACTAGCACTGGGCCTGACTTGAATTTGTATGTCCTTGAATAAATTATATGTAAAGTGTGATTATGTAATTGTGTTTTATAAATTGTATCTACTATGGTGTGTCATGCAAGTTTCACACTGGTAGCTGTAAGAATCATTATTTATTATAGCAGATGCTTAAGTGAAAGAATGATACAGGAAACCTCAACATGGAATAGCCTGCCCAAAGGGAAAATTTGTTATCCCTTCTCAATTTCTGCCATAATCTTATGCCTCAAACTAAAGGAGTATTATTACTTCATAGTTGATATTCTTTACATAAGACTGGGCATTTAATTGTATGTAGAAGTGTTAGATTTATTTTCATTCAGACTAAGCAGCTGACCTCAGAAATGTCTGCTGACAATGGATTCAAGAAATCATTTATGTGCTGTGCAAGAACTGGAAATGAGGCTGGTTCTGAAACATAAATGAAGGCATACCAAGCTCTTTCTTACATCTGAGAAGAGAAAGAAAGTGCACAGCTTGAAGTCCTCTGTCTTTTTCAGTCTTCACTTCAAAAATTATTAGAGTTATTTTGTCCTGAAAATTGAGTGATTTGGTGGCTGTCAAGCTACTTTCTTGAGCTTCGACTTACCATCAGGTTTAATTCTTCTTTTAAAACCTATAGGATGCAAAACAAAATAAAAATATTTAGTGATTTACACTGAGAAAATAAAAGGTAGTATTTCCTGGTTAGGCTGGGCTGGATATACTTCTCTGTCTTCTCTGTAAAGGTTTAGCTCTTCTAAAACAGTCATAACACCAAATAATCACCACCTTTAAGAAAAAAGAAAAATATTCTTTTCCCCTCTTTCAGTTTAAAGCCTTCCCCCTTAACCTGTCACTACATGCCCTTGTTAAAAGTCCCTCTCTGTAGGCAGAGATCGACCGAAGTCAAGACAGCACCCAATATGAGTTGAGTCTTGCTTACTTTATTGCCTAAGCCTCCTATATTTATACCCCACACACTAGTTCACGCGCTAGCAATACTGCTTCCATTGGCTATAAATGCCTGTCCATGCGCCTATTCTAACACAGTAATTGGCTAAGCTGGAATGTCCATGTGTATCTCTGCATCAGCAGGGCTCGGTACTTGCGGTAAACAGGTTTCTATTTTGATGTCCTGTTGTAGTTCTTCCTCCCTAGCCAGCTGCATCCTTATCTTGCATCCAAGGCCAGTTCGTTAATTTACTCAGCCAGCTCCATGCCTGGGATGTGCAGTCCTCCTGGAGTTAATTGGATAACTCCGCATACCATCCATGTCCATGCTCAGCCAGCCATACTCCTACACCTCTCCAGCTTTCTCCTAGGCTTCCTTCTTTGGAAAGCTGCTATGAAGTGTACCTGGAGCCTTCTGTCTTTCTTGGTTGTTAATGTGTGCTGGCTTGCACATCCCTGAAAAGTCTGCTAAATCTTGTAATCTCACTAAATATGGCTTTAGTATTCGAAACTTTCCAGCTTCCCATGTTGCATTTTGAATTACATAATATGCTTCTTTAATCTTTGAAATTGAGATTTGTCTGCAAGTTAGAAAAATCTAGTAGAGAATATCTATCAAACTGAAAATGGTAATGAAATTTTTCTTTAACATTTCCTTTAGCTACAGAAATTCAAGTTCATTCAGTTATATAATACACACTTGTGGTCTCAAAGTCTTTAAATATTTTGTCCTAGATCTTCAGTACTATATAAAAAGTATTCCTTATTAGGTGTTTAATGTGATGTTTTCATTATTCTTAAAAAAAGTAGAATCATGGAATCATAGAATTATTTAGGTTGGAAAAGACCTTTAAGATCTTCAAGGCCAATCGTTAACCAAGCACTGCCAAGTCCACCACAAAACCATGTCCCTAAGGACCACATCTTTAAGTCTTTTAAATAGCTCTAGGGATGGTCACTCAGCCACTTCTTTGGGCAGCCTGTCATCACACTGTATTCCACTGTCCTTCCTCCCTCTCTTCACCACTTTGGCATTTGGATTCCGTCCGTCAATGCCTTTTAGTTAAAGTCGTCCTCACAAGATTGGTTAATCTGTTGAAGATAGTAAGTTAAATAGTTGTCCATATAACTGAACTTTGAATATTACATATTATTCTCACATTTTTACTTAAACTCTATTGTAAGTTATCACTTGACTTTAATTTTTTTTAGTAAATGAAGTCCTTATAAATGGACTCCTCATAATGTCATCCTAATCCTGCAAACCAATTTCCTTTTCATCCATGGTATTTTTTATGTGTTAAAATTTAGTACTGTGATCAACTTTAGCAGTTTGCATAATTTTGGTGTCCCCGATTCTCCCCAGATTCTCTACCCTAGCCTTGCAACTATGTAGGATGGATCCAAAACACTGTTGAGTTAGAGCTCTTCATTCAAATCAATGGGGAATGAACAAACATAAAACGAAATAATTAGATTTTCTAGATTTAGAACTGAAAGGTAAAAAGGTAATCTCAATAAATCATTTCATTTCCTAATTACATTCTAGACTGGATTTTCATTAAACATGCAGCTTATTTGATCACTCATGTTCATTTAACAAACAGTTTTTCCTGACTTTCCTAGTACTAGTCTTTGCAAGTCATTACAGAAATGTAATGACTCACAGCATTTGTTTACTCCTCTTTTTTGGGGAGAAGAAAATACCTGCAGGACCTCTAATGGTTGAGAAATACCAGCAATTTCACTTCCCTTCACTTCTAAAGCAATATAATCAAATGTCTGCTTACTTCGCAATTAGGGTAGCAATCTCTGGGTGAAGTGCATTATTTCTTTAATTCCATAGTAATTTAGTGAATGTTTTATTTAAGAACAGACTAATTACATGCCTTTTCAATAACTAACTACACTTTGGTTTTAATGTGTCACTTCATAACCCAGAAAACAGGAACAAGAAACTCAATTTTAATTGGTGTACTTCTTTTAAACTTCTACAAATGTGGAATTCTACAGAAGTATGGATCACATTTCTTACTGTTGTGATCAGCCATTTCTAATATGATATGCCAACTTACAGATTCAAAAATAAAATTGTTGGGAAAAATGTTCAAACCATGTCAGAATGTTTGGGATTTGTTTGCTTGTCTTCTAACCAGCAGGTTTTGTTGATTGCTGTTTTGTGAATTACTTAACTAACACTTAGTAATAAGTCACTAGAACTGCACAAGCTGAATAATTAGTGTAAATCTTTCAGAACACATTGCTGGTAGGTACGTTTGTTTGCAATATTAGGGAGGGAGTCAACAAAACTCTTCAGTCAGGAAGTAAATTTGGATCTTTCTATTACACTCTCTGTGTGTCCTACAGAAGTATTGGGGACCTTGTGCTAACAATGGGAATTCTTCTCTCTGATTTTTCCATGTCTACATGTACTTTCAGCATGCTTGACCTCCTGAGTCACAAGGACTGATATCTTTTTCTTTTTACTTGACCTCTGTTTTTAGACATAAACAGTCTCTGGTGAAATCCTTTGGTCTACATTTCTCATGGAGGCGTGAGAAGAAAATGAATAGCAGGAAATTAACAGAGGTGAGACTCTTCACATAACTTCAACAATTAACGGAATGAGAGAAATGACACATGCTGGGTCTAGGCCTGGGGAATAGCTACATCAGTTCCAGAGTAAGAAGAAAAACAAATTTCAAAGCTTCTTATATAATACAAATTTCTTGAGAATTTGTTTTAAACAAGATTCAGCACCAATGGATCTATAGTTACATTTTTCGTATGCAGCTGCCACTAGCCCTTGAAGCTCGTTGAAAAGGTTTCAGAAATCTGCTAAGAGGTAACTCACTCAGTTGGAGTTAAAAGCCAGTCAGCTCAGCTTGAGTATTTGTTAAATTGGAGGTGGCTCTGAAAGTCTAAATCACTTTCTTTAATATGAGACATAAATCTGAATGCATGCCTGCAATTTCAGTCTATAATGTTCATGCATTTAACTATGACACGATCTATTTTAGCCATGAAGCTACGATCACAAGGAACTTTGAGTATGAGATCTGTTTCAGATTTGAAGCTGTAACACACAACATGATGTTCACTTCTGGTACAGGTACCATAGCACTGATGATATATTACCTGTACTGCTGAGTTGACCTCTTATGGTTTTTCACTGCCCTTCCTCTTTTGTCAGCCTTCTCATTTTGCGTTATCCCAACAGTTATTAACACTGGAATAATATCCATCTTCTCAGTTATTCTCTGTTCAATATCACTTTTATCAGAAGCAGTACAAAATAGCCTCAGCCTTAAGTCTTCCAGGGTAGTTCCCTATCCATCTGAGATAATTTTTGTTTTGCATTTTTCATTGCCACATTAATACTGAAGGTGAAAAACAGCCTACAAAGAAACAATGACAAAATTTGCACTGGCCTTATGCAAGGTTATAACTATCAGTGGGAATGTTTGGAGGGAAGGTGGGGGAAGGGAAAACCACTCTACAGAGTGAGAAGCTCCACAGAGTGAGAAGTGTGAGAAGCTGCTAGAAGTTTCCCCTGTGTCCAAGGGAGCCAATGCCAGCTGGCTCCAAGACAGACCCACTGCTGGCCAAGGCTGTGACAGTGACATCAATGACAGTGGTAGTACCTCTGGGATAACAGGTTTAAGAAGGAGGTGAGAGATGGACTGCACAACTGCAGCTGCAGGGAGTGAGAATATGTGAGAGAAAAAGCTCTGCAGGCACCAAAGTCAGTCCAGAAGGAATGGAGAAGGTGCTCAAGGCACTACAACCTAAAATCATTAATAGCACAATATATTTATGTAAGTCCTTTCTTCTTCAATTTGCAATATTTTAACTGTCTATAAGAACATGCAAATTTGTCTAGCAAGTGAGGTAGGGTGTCAGAGCCCTGAATATGAGAATGGAAATCATTCTGAATGTACAAAATAACTGGGTGCCACTCTCTTCCCTCCTTCCTGGGAAGGGAGGGAATACTACACTGAAATCCCGGACACATAGATTTTATCTAGAGTTAAACCAAGAGCAACTTTCAAAACTTTATTCAGATCACAAATACCCAAAGAAGCAACTAACTAGAGACTTGGAGACTTTGCCCTAGGAGGGAAGATTGAGAATGGATTCATTATACAAATAACTATGTCATGTTCAGATACACATAGGTAATACTATTTATTGGAGTTCAATCTCCAATACAGAATTCTGAGTGGGAAAAGGCTCAAGGTCAGCAGCTCCTGAAACTGAAACCTCTCTGAGCAAACTGTTTACACTGCTATGCCTGTGAACACTTACCTGAAGAGTTGTTTGCAGAGTTTCCCCATCCTACGGCTTACTTAAGTGCAGCAGTGGAAACATTTGCACGTGATTGATTTTATCCAAAGCCGAAGCTCAGCCAGCTTACAGAAGTCTTGTTGGATCTGGGCTCAGAAAAGGCAGAGGTGATTCTTAGCTACCAGTGTGATATAAATGGAGAGGAATAGCAGACAAGTTCTTGAATATTTCATTTCTTACCCTTTTGATTCTGAAAACAACATTTAATACATATTCCCTCTTTCAATTAGATTAGTTTTACTGCCTACTTGTACTTTGTTCTCTTTCTAAAGAAAGTCTTTATTATACCCATCTTATTCCCTACCTTCTCTGACCTCTAGTTACCCTTTCTTATCAAAAAGTTGCAAATGTAAGGTAAAAATCTATCATCCATATCAAAGACTAAAGGTCACACATTTCCTTAACAGCTTTGTTATCTCAAAACATATGCTACAGAAAAACATTTGTGCTGCTTTAATCTATGTTGCTAATTCCACTCTTAAAAGAAATTGTGAAGATATCTGTCATGTTTCATGTTTTTCAGCTTTTGACATGCACTTAATTAGTGTAGAAGTATTTATGTTAAAAATATATATTTGCCTGTCATTTTAACTGGTGCAAATGGGAACATGGTATTTTAAAATCAATCTGTGCTTTCTTCTATGCAGTGATATGATGCCTCATTAAAGTCAGCTTTTCACTGTTCCTCTGTGAATCCTATGCAGTCTTACTATACTAAACTAGGATCCAGGAAGCGAAGGTGAGGAGGACCCTGATGTGCTAGGCTCATTCTACTTACATAGCACAGTACAATCCTTTCACCAAGTATATATATATATATATAAAGATTAAGAGAAAGCACTGACAAAAATGAAAGAAAAGAAAAAAAAAAAAAGCATTGGAAGGCAAAGCAATATTTAAACATTCAGAGTCTGGTACAGGACGGAGAGATTGAGTCTTGTGTCTGCTGTTCAGACTGGGATGGTTCAGATCACAGTACTGAATTTCACTTGAGGAGAAAGTCTGTATAGAAAAAAATGTTTATCTGTTTGTTTATTTTAACTTCCTTTCTCATATAGGTTATCTGAAAGGGAAGTTTATAGTAGAAACTGTGTCTATCCTTCACACAAAGCGCTGTATGGCCTGCTGTAATTGGACCTGTGTATCCTGTAGCCAGGATAGGCTAGGTGGCCTCTCTTGATCCTTTCCAACCCTTTGCACAACCGTGTGAATCTGTGAAAGTGTCATATTATCTGATCAGAAGCTGAAAGTGTTTCTTGTGAATGCAACCTTGCCTATATTCACCTGAGTTGTATTAATGTTCCTGATATGGTCCTGAAGGCCACGAGCCTTATGAACAAATTATCAATTAAACAGAATTAACCTGGGAATCCAGACTTATGCATCACTAATGTTGTGAACCCTGCTTCTCACATGAAGAATTTACCTTAGGGATGACTATCTAAAAGGGGACAACCAGACATACTTGGTGCTTTGCCTCTAGTCAGGTTAAATATAGATTTAGTCATGCACACTGACTGTTAGTTATATCAAGTTTAGCTCTTCTTGAATAGAACAAGAATACTCTGTAGCTGAACAATAGCCAACGATGTCAATAAAGGTTCAGAAATGACCAAATTCAACATGCCAAAATTTGTTGTAAAGCTCATTTTTCACATCACAGTTAGACATCATCCCAGAGCAAAGCCTCAGAAAATAGCTTAAATGGAACACTGTCACCCTCTTTTATGCTGATTTTTAATGTCTTAAATGTATTAAATCTGTCTTCTGAAGACAGAAGGGTCTGACCATAATAAATGCATAGTCACGATCGATAATGACACTGTAAATTGTATGTATGTAATCTCTTTATTATGAAGAGATGTTGCTAATGCTGCTATTTTCAAGTGATTTCTTGTCAAAAGTTAATAAAAAGCTATTGCCACTAAAGAAAGTTTAAGACAAAACAAGGACTAGAAATATCCACTGAGGCTATGAGGTTGCACATAATATCCTCACAATGAACTGACAGATTTTAAGATATTGCCAGAATTCCAGTGGGTATTTTTTATATTCTCTGAAAACCACTTTAAAATTTCACACAAGATTTTAGTCCCAGAAAGATGAAATTATACTGTGACCTGTAACACCCTTTCATGTCATCTTTTTCTCCTAAGTTTTTCTCACTAAACAACTAGAAGAACAAGAGCTCATATTAGTAAGATTCTCTGCTGGCAAGAAAAGATACAGAACCAAAAACGCAACAATATCCTTAAGTGTTTTGTGCCAGGCCCTGTAGTCATTTTGACCCCTGGGGACTATGAACAGCACCTGAGCAACGTCTGAACCTGGAACCTGCACAGAACATAAGTAGTTTGCTGACTTTCACATTCAAGCTGCATCATGGTAGTATGGTCCAAATGTACTTTATTTCTCCTTGAACACTAATAGAGCTAAATGTAAACTCTCAAGGCTCCCCATGCAACATGGGGTTAAATGCAACATGGATTGCATTTAAAATTACTAAAGCTGTGAGTAGAAAAAAAAAGGCTTTAGGTAATTGGCTTTTAATTTCTAAATTGCCCTGGCAAGATAATTGTATAAAAAATAGCGCTGAACTATCATTAACACTCATGAACAGTGTCTCAGACTTCTATCTCCTTTAGCCAGTCATTCACTACTATGCAATACTAAGCCACCTAATCATATAAAAACTACATTAAAAAATGACAGTGAGTCACAATGTGCAATCAGATTATTGACTTTCTAAATTAGGTTCATAAATATAAACGCAAAATTATATTTGTAATACATTAATATAAGTCATATATAATTTATATATTTGTATATATTTATATAACATTTGTATTTTATATGAAGTTCTTATTCCTTAAATGATATATTCTAATTGCATCCTAGGAGCGGACATTTGGAAGAAAGAATCCATTTTAGGGCTTTTTAGTCAATCCTGATTTCTGCTACAAGAACCAACAAGCTTACAGAGCTAAATGTGTCCCAGAACTGGGGAAGAGACTGCTTATTACTCTGCAATAGACAATAATAGGGAGTAATAGAGTAGACCAAGCACTCTGCAAGCACAGAGCAGTTTCTGTGTAAAACAGAATACTGTCTAAATAGACTGAATTGTTCAATGTTATGTGATTATTCCTGGCAAGCCACAATACTGGAAGAAACTAGCTTTTAATTATCTGTCCTGGGTTTAGCAGTAACAACCCTATCGGAGATGGAAGGCAGCTGTATGGAATCCTCAATAACAAGTTGCAGAAACTGCTGAAGGAGAGGGTGAATCGAGTCAGTTTGCCGAGGTGAAAGCCATCCAGCTGGCCCTGGACATTGCTGAATGAGAAAAGTGGCCAGTACTTTATCTCTATACTGACTCATGGATGGTGTCAAATGCCCTGTCGGGGTGGTTGCAGCAATGGAAGCAGAGCAACTGGCAATGCAGAGGTAAACCCATCTGGGCTGCTGCACTGTGGCAAGATATTGCTGCCCGGGTGCAGAACCTGGTGATGAAGGTGCGCCATATAGATGCCCATGTACCCAAGAATTGGGCCACTGAGGAGCATCAGAACAACCAACAAGTGGATAGAGCTGCTAAGATTGAAGTGGCTCAGATGGACTTAGATTGGCAATATAAAGGAGAATTATTCTTGGCCCGGTGGGCCCATGACACCTCAGGCCATTAGGGTAGAGATGCAACATACAGATGGGCCCATGATCGAGGGCTGGACTTAACAATGGACACTATTGCCCAGGTTATTCACGAGTGTGAAATGTGTACAATTAAACAAGCCAAACGTTTAAAGCCTCTTTGGTATGGAGGACGATGGCTGAAGTACAGATATGGGGAGGCCTGGCAGATTGACTATATCACACTGCCACCAACCCGCCAAGGCAAGCGCCATGTGCTTACCATGGTGGAAACAACCACTGGATGGCTGGAAACATACGCTGTGCCCCACACCACTGCCCGGAACACTATCCTGGTCCTTGAGAGACAGATTTTGTGGCGACACGGTACGCCAGAGAGAATTGAATCAGACAATGGGACTCACTTCCGGAATAACCTTATAGACACTTGGGCCAAAGAGCATGGCATTGAATGGATATATCCCATCCCCTACCATGCACCAGCCTCTGGGAAAATTGAACGGTACAATGGGCTGTTAAAAACTACACTGAGAGCAATGGGTGGGGGAACTTTCAAGCATTGGGACACACACTTACCAAAGGCCACCTGGTTGGTCAATACTAGAGGATCTGTCAACAGGGCTGGCCC
>NDXB01018662.1:2897-17304 GCA_002631895.1 Agapornis roseicollis | reverse complement strand
TCTCCACGCAGCTTCTCTTCCCCAGCCTCAACAGCCCCAATGTTCTCAGCCTGGCTCCATCCAGGAGCTGCTCCAGCCCCTGCTCATCCTCGTGGCCTCCTCTGCACTTGTTCCAACAGCTCCATGTCCTTTGGATGTTGAGGACCCCAGAACTGCCCCCAGTGCTCCAGGTGAGGTCTCCCGAGAGCAGAGCAGAGCAGAGGGGCAGGATCAGGTCCTTGGCCCTGCTGGGCACGCTCCTTTGGATGCAGCCCAGGATACGGAGCAGCGTCACATCAGAAAAGCAACTGGTGAATGTTTGATGTGACCCCATGGGGCTGTGTTTGTGGCTCTGCTCCCACAACAGACCACAGCAGTACCACATTCACTCCCACCCAAGGGCTAAACCCCATCACTGCACATAGCCCTCATCTTCTGCCTTTGCTCTCCCCCATATACTCCTAGCAGGACAGGAGATAACATCGATGTAAGGAGGAGGCTGCACTAGGACTTACCTGGTTTACACCAGCTCCATTTGAAAGCACCAAGAGGCACCTTCTGGGTAGACTTGGGTATAGGCACAGCCCAACGCTGGGATGGGACAGAGGGCAAAGAGTAGGTCCAGACAGGCAGATGCCTCCTGCTTCCACTGCCCCTGATGTTCACGTCTGATCATGAGCAATCAGCAAAAGAGCAGGAAAGCTGCCAATTCGTGGGGGAAAACAAGCCCCATGAACCTGCCAAGCGTTCCTGCTCCGAGATATTTACTCTTTCAACGTGTTCTCATGGAAATTAATCCCAGTCTCACCCCTTCAGGTATGGCAAACATGAGAAGTGAGGAATGAGGAGAGGCCAGGACAGCAGAGCACGGGGAACAAAGCACTTTGGGTGTACCAGCCTGCACCGAAATGTGGTGGAACAGGCCCAAGCAGGACGTGGCAGGGCTCTATGGGCTCTGCTCCAGCTCGGCTGGACCTCCATCCCCCCCCGCGGCCATCCCCATGCAGGATGAGTCCTTCCACCCATGTTTAACCTGGAGGAGGCTGATTCATGCCTTGGGCTCCTGAAGAGTTACTTCAAGGTTCCTTCAATTCGCACCAGGTTACAACAAGCTCCAGAAAGGGATTTGTTTCTTCCACTGGGGAATGTCAAAGCATGTGAAAAGCAAGAAGTAACGTGGATGGGGGGGGGAAGAAGACCTTATTTGGTCTTATTTTAGGTCTTGTTTTTCCCCGTCCACATTATTCCTTGCTTTTCTCATGCTTTGTGAATCTTATTTTTCTCTATCCATATATTTTCCTTTTTTTATGGCGAAAAATAAGAGCAGTCTCCGCACTTCGGCGTTTCCTTTTGCCTTGCCGTGACTGTAGGACATGCGCATCATTCCCATTCGCATCCGCATGGCACCCCCATGTGGGGAAAGGCCGGAGGCTCCATCACCAGCCTGATGCTTTCCTTCAGATGGATGTGCAGAGATTTACGGGTGAAAGACGGAAGAGGTGGACATAAAGATCCAACAAGTATGGGGAAATCCAATGGTAGCAGCGGTTGTGCTGGGAATGCAGTGCAAGGTGCGTGCCAGCAGCACTGCTTGAGCACATGGGTTGTTTTATCAACCAAGGTGGGACCAGGACTCAGCATTCCTTGCGTTTCACCGCATCCTGGGAAGCAGAAGGGTGCGAGGAGCACCCACAAGAGGTGCTGGGATACCCCCCAGCCTGGGATGTGCTCAGGGCAAGGCATCTCTTGGGCCTCAAAAACCTGTCCCCATCTTAATGGAGCAGTGGCAAGGGCTGGACGAGCTAGAAACATCTGGAGGCACAACACGGGGAAGCTGGAAACATCTGGTTCTTGCACCATGACCTTTGAAGCTGTGGGAGAAACACTCAGAGCAAAACCATGGCTCTGAGATAACCCCAAGCTCAATGGATGGCTTTACCTGTTCCTTGAAGCAGTCGGCTCCCACACTGGCAAAGACACAAGTAGGGAAGGGAATGACTGTGCCACCCCCTGGGACATCACAGTTCATTATTATGGGTTATTTTGTCCTTTCGTTCTTTTATTTTAATACACTTCCATTCATGTTTTCATTCTTTAGTTCTTACCTATTTGGCTGTCTACCCATCTATTCATTTGTCTGTCTATCTATCTACCTATCTGCCTATCCATCTATCAATTAAGCTTTTTATTTCTTATGTATTCCTATTTAATATAATATATATATTCCTTTATAATACAAAAGATATTCCTATATATATTCCCATTTATTATAAAATGTATTTTATATATATTCTTATTTAATATAAAATACATTGAATTATAGAAGTACAGAATCACAAAGTGGTTTGGGTTGAAGGGACCTTAAAGCTTATCCAGTTCCAACCCCCCTGCCATGGGCAGGGACACCTTCCACTAGAGCAGGTTGCTCCAAGCCCCTGTGTTCAACCTGGCCTTGAACACTGACAGGGATGGGATTATATATGTATTCTATATATTCCTATTTAATATAAGTTATATATTCCTATTTAATATGAATTATATATTCCTATATATTCCTATTTAATGTAACAAATATTCTATATAATATAAAATATGCATTATAGAAATTCCTCTTCCATATAAAAATATATATTGCTATATATTCCTATTTAATATAAATATATATATATTCCTACATATCCCTATTTAGTATAACAAGCCAGCTTCCCAATGGAAGCAGTTCCTGTGTTATCTCTGAAGGCCAAGGTAGGCCTCACAGACCAGGACCTCCTCTGTCACCAGCCCCCTCCTGCTGTGGTTTCTATTGGAGAGTAGATCCTTCTGCCAGGAAAATCCTGCCAGTTCCATAGGCAAAAACTGCTCCATCAGCAGCTGCCTGGATCCGCTGGTGGAAACGCAGCCAGAGCTGCCTCCTGCATTCAGCACCTCCCTGGGATGCAGCAATGGGGCAAACCGTGCCTGGTTTTGATCCAAAGAGCATCCTGGCAGCCCAGAGTCCTTAAATGTGGAGTGGTTTCCACACTCAACGTGAGCTTTTTGTACTTCATGAGGTTTATATCCAGGAATTATGTTCAGATGCGAAGGATAAAGAGGCACATGGGAAAGTGGTTGCATGGGAGCTGGCTCCGGGGATAGAATCATAGAGCCAACTAAGTAGAAAAAGACCTTTAGGATCATCAAGTCCAGCTGTTAAATCAGATGCCTTTACATGGGGGTCAGAACTAGATGATCTTAAAGCCCTTTCCAACCCTAACTATTCTATTCCTTGTCTACACACTGAGAACAGCATGAAGATGGATGCAAGTGGGGCTCCATCCCTTGGGATTCATTTGTAGATTTGGCTTTTATGGACATATTCTGCTTTTTCGGGTGTGGGAATACACTCCTTTTATCAGGTGTGGGTTGTCACCATCAGCTGGTGCTTGGCTCTTGGGGTTTGCATCCTTCAAGTCTCATCTCTGTTGGGGTTCCCTGGGTGGTATAGATCAATCTGGGATTGTATTTTGTGCCTTCTTTCAGATGTGAAATGAAATGAAACAAAATTAAATGAAATTATATTTTAAAAATTAATAAAATAAAATTATTCAATTAAGTTACAGTAAGGTAAAATAAAACAAGATTAAATGAAATTAAACTAAACTAAACTACATAAATAATGGGACACTGTTAAGATTGGGATGGACAGGGTTCTGGGCCATCTAGTCTAGGTCATGCTTTGCCCAGAAACATTGGACCAGATGATCCTTGAGGCACATCCAACCTGGGATCCTGTGATTCTGTGATTCCATCAAAATGAAATCATAGAATCACAGAATGGTTTGGGTTGGAAAGGACCTTAAGATCATCCAGTTCCAACCCCCCTGCCATGGGCAGGGACACCTCACACTAAACCAGGGCACCCAAGGCTCTGCCCAACCTGGCCTTGAACACTGCCAGGGATGGAGCATTCAAAGCTTCCCTGGGCAACCCATTCCAGTGCCTCAGCACCCTCACAGGGAAGAATTCCTTCCTTAGACCCAATCTAAACCTCCCCTGTTTCAGTCTGAACCCATCACCCCTTGTCCTGTCACTGCAGTCCCTAATGAAGAGTCCCTCCCCAGCATCCCTATAGGCCCCCTTCAGACACTGGAAGCTGCTCTCAGGTCTCCACGCAGCTTCTCTGCTCCAGCCTCAACAGCCCCAATGTTCTCAGCCTGGCTCCATCCAGGAGCTGCTCCAGCCCCTGCTCATCCTCGTGGCCTCCTCTGCACTTGTTCCAACAGCTCCATGTCCTTCTGATGTTGAGGACATCCATAGAGGGAGATAAATAGTGGGAGACAAACAAAACGCAACCGTGCCCCAGTGCTTCAGGAAACCATTTGTCACTGTCTTGATTTAAATCCTGTGGAATGTGTTTGGTAAATCTGTCTGTTTGCAAAGGTTCAGCCCATCCCTGAAACCTCTTTCGGAGGGACCAAGTTCCTGCGAGCATCCTCAGGGCATTAATACTACATTTTCCCCCTGGATATGCTGGTGGGAATGGGGAGCTGCTTCCCTGGGGTCCACAATGGAGTGAGGAAGGGGATGGGATTTTGCAGGAGATCAGCACTGAATGAGCTGAGAAAGGCAGGAGCCAGGCAGAGTAGACAGCTTCTTAAAAGACATTAATTTCATTTCATTCCCTTTCATGGGGGCCTATAGGGATGCTGGGGAGGGACTCTTCATTAGGGACTGCAGTGACAGGACAAGGGGTGATGGGTTCAGACTGAAACAGGGGAGGTTTAGATTGGATCTAAGGAAGAAATTCTTTGCTGTGAGGGTGCTGAGGCACTGGAATGGGTTGCCCAGGGAAGCTGTGAGTGCTCCATCCCTGGCAGTGTTCAAGGCCAGGTTGGAGGGAGCCTTGGGTGCCCTGGTTTAGTGTGAGGTGTCCCTGCCCATGGCAGGGGGTTGGAACTGGAGGATCTTAAGGTCCTTTCCAACCCAAACCATTCTGTGGTTCTATGTCCTGACCAGAAAAACCTCGATGGCTCCTGTGGTTGTTTCAAGATGTCTCCTTGGTGAGGTGACACGGAACAAGACCAGCTTGGTCTCCTTGGGGTTTCCCATTGTCTGTTATATAGCCCACTATTAGGAAATCACTGATTGGTTTTGGTTGAAGGGACCTTAAAGCTCCTCCAGCTCCAACCCCTGCCACGGGCAGGGACCCCTTCCACTGGAGCAGCTTGCTCCAAGCCCCTGTGTCCAACCTGGCCTCACCTACCCTCACATTAAGGAATTCCTTCTCAAGGCAAAACCCCTGTAAGCCCCAGCTTTCACCACAGCACCAGCAGATTGTTCCAAGCCCATAAAATGCTTTTTCCTCTCTATTTTTCCATGAAACATCCTCTGTATCCCCCTGAGCACATCCCATTGCATTTGCTCATCCCAGCTTGAGTACCACACTGCGTGCAGGAACTGCAGTATATATACATTAAACAACAATTGCACTCAAGGCTTCTGTCTTCTCAAATCACCTTTCCAGGTATACGTGTGCGTGTAGGAAATGCTTTGGATGGATTTAAACATGCTAATGGGGACAGGGCAACGTCCTGCAAGAACACCTCCAGGGGTGTAGCTCAAATAGATGGATGATGCTCACATCATTCATTGAGGCACCACATCACACCAATGATTTAGATGGAATCTTCCCAGGAGGAGGAGTTGGAGTATTTGCCAGCACTAAATAAACTAATAGCTAGAGGAGAAAGGAGAATTCAAGTTGCATTTGAGGGAGGTTTCAAGTGTTAAAAGATGGTTAAAGCAACTTTAAAGGCATTGGGTCGTTTTCTGGGAGCTGGAGTAAAGCTGTTCATCAATAATAAAGGAGCTGGAGCCGTAGCAATGCTGGAGCACTTGGGGAAATGTAATTATGAGAATTGCCTTGTGCTCTGCAAACTGCCCTGGTGATTTGCTTCGAGGAAGCGTCCAAATGCACTTAAGAGTTCAAAGATTTCATTGCAACAGATCTAATAAGCTGAGCCAAGCAACATAAGTACTGGGGGGGGGGATGGAAAAAGCAAGTCTGATGAGGGGCTTTTAATTCATACCCAGCAAAATATGGCATTGCATGGCTGGGAGCATCACTTCTGCTTCCTGGGCTCTCCTGCATCTCACCTGTGGCTGCAGTGCTCAAGGGTTCTGCTTTGGTTTATTTGTCTTTGATTAAAAGCAGCCTCCTGCAAAAGGCTCGTGGGTTCTGGTGTGTTCGGGTGCTCTGCTGGTGTGGTGGCCTTTGGGTGCATGGGGATTTGGGTGCTCCAGCTGCTATTCCCAGGCTCTGAGGACAGAACTGGGGCTGTTTACCCTGGAGAAGAGAAGGCTCCTGAGACCTGAGAGCAGCTCCAGTGCCTAAAGGGGCTGCAGGGAACCTGGAGAGAAAGGGGCTTGGGCCAAGGGCCTGGAGGGCCAGGCCAAGGGCAATGGCTTGAACCTGCCCAAAGAGGGGAGCCTGAGCTGAGCTCTGAGGCAGAAGCTGTTCCCTGGGAGGGTGCTGAGGCGCTGGCCCAGGGTGATGGCCCAGAGAAGCTGTGGCTGCCCCATCCCTGGCAGTGCTCAAGGCCAGGTTGGACCCAGGGGCTTGGAGCAAGCTGCTCCAGTGGAAGGGGTCCCTGCCCGTGGCAGGGCTTGGAGCTGGAGGAGCTTTAAGGTCCCTTCCAACCCAAACCAGTCTGTATTCTATGACTCCATGGAGGACAGTCCTTTATAGCTTGAACTTCACCTCAACTCCACCTCTTGCTGCTCCGCTTTGCTTGGGCAGGCTGAAAAGTCCTGGAGGGAAGGTGATGGCTCCTTTTTCTCCAGTGCAGAGCAAGCCCAGCACCTCCGTGATGCCGGGGAGCACCTCCCTGGCAGCGCGGGTTCTCTCCTGCACCCCAATCTGCGTGGCCAGATCCTGCAGTGGACTCCTGCCTTGGAGGCAGAGTGCAAAGTGCCAGTAGTGGCTGTGGGCAGCAGTGCTATGACCCTGTTCAACTCATCTACACCCCCAGCACCCCTCTTTGCACCCCCATGCATACTCTGCATCTTCATGCACAGCCCTGCAGCCCTGTGCACGCTCCTGCACACCCAGATGCACACACATGTAACCCCTGTGCACACCTTGCAACCCAGGTGCATAATCTGCACCTCCTGTACCATCATCCCCTGTGCAAACCCCTGCACCCCCCTGTGCATCCCCATTGCACATCATTGCACCCCTGAGTACACCGCACCTCCATGCACTCTCCTGCACTCCCTTGTGCACCCCTTGCACCCCCGTGCACACCCTTATGCAAACCCTGCACCCTCCACGTGCACTCTCTGTGCACCACCTCCATCGTTGTGCCCCTCCTTTGCACACCCCTGCACCCATTTTCTGTACACCCTGCACCCCGACGTGCACTCCCCATTGCTCGCCTCTGGCTCCCCCCTGCACCTTTACTCCCATAGGCACCCCCAGCACCATCCCTGTGCACACTCCTTCACACCCGGTGCACCTCCTGCACCCCTGTGCAAACCCCTGCACCCACCTGTGCGCGCATCCTGAACACCCNTCTTTGGAAAGGAGAAGCTGAGCGGCCCTTTCTGGGCTGCAGAATGAATGGGTGAAGGGTGGTCACCAGCAGACACTGCCCAGCCCGCTCCAAGTCAAGGGGGAAGCTCTGGGTTGATGGACCACGAACAAGGTACCCATGGAAAACAGATGATGGCTTTGCTCTCATTCAAGATTTGTCCCACCCATGGTGGTATAACCTGGGCAGGGCCTGGGGGCACAGTGGATGGTTCACACATTAGGGTGTTGAAGGACAGCCGGGGCATGGTCTGGANGTGCATCCCCATTGCACATCATTGCACCCCTGAGTACACCCTGTGCGCATTGCCGCACCTCCCTGAACCCCTTTGTGCAGTCCTTGCACCCCCTGCACCCCCTTGTTCAGCTCTTGCACTCCCGTGCACAACCTTATGCAAACCCTGCACCTTCCACGTGCGCTCCCTGTGCACCCCCTTGTGTACATCCTGCACCCCCCCGTGCACCCCCTTGTGCACCCCATGCACCATTTGCACCCTCCCTGGGCACACTCCTGCGTCCCCCTCTGTACCCCCTCGTGCACACCCTGCACTCTCCCCGTTCACCCCTGTGCAAACCCCTGCACCCTCCTGTGCACGCACCCTGAACTCCCTTTGTACACCCCTCACCCTCCGTGCCCCCCCCTGCACCCCTTTGTGCACCCTTTCCCCCCCATGCACCCCTTGCACCCTCTTGTGCACCTCTTTTCCCCTGGTGCACCCGTTACACACTCCGTNGACCCTCAAGCTGGTAGCTGAAAACTGAAGCACAGGCTCATGTAGAAACAGCAAAGCACCTCATTGTCATGGGGATCTACCTCTTCCTGGATAACAAACACCACGAGGAGACCTTTCCCTTAACTTAAGCGCTTGCAGGTGCTTCCTGGTGATTCCAGGCATGGGGACTGGCCAGGTTTTCCCTCTGAGTGCGTCATTCCTGGGGTGGCCATGGCAGAGCCTTGGGATAGGCTTGGAGCCCCAGCAAGGCTCTGTTTGAAGCGAATAGACCATCTGATAAGAACCCCCCTGGAATAGATGTTTTCAGGAGCAGGGATTTGCAAGGGAAGTGGAGGGAGATTTATCTCCTGATAGGCAGCCACCAGGGAGAGGGATCGCCTCTCCCAGCCCCTCCAGTTTCCATAGCAGTGAGTCACTCACCTTCCTGTGGTAGGAGGAAACCCTCCTGCTCTCATGGAGACCTACACATTGGCTCTCCACCGACCTTTCCTTTGTGATGATGCAGCTATTCTGGGATACAATGACCCATTTGGGGACACAATGCCTTGTTTCTTCCTATGTCCCAGGGCCAGCAATGGGAATCCCCGGCTCTGTGCTCCCCATCCCATCCCTATGGTCAGGTTGGACCAGTGGGAAAAGGTAACTCTAGGCAAATCTCACTGCTCGTGTTAACCAGCTCAGCAGAGCCCTGGAGCCCAGGGCAACCTCTGCATCCCCTCACAAAGGGCTGGGTAAGGGATCTGTGGTCATCTTCCATGTGCCATGAAGAGGTGGGACATGGTCATCTCACATTGGCATGGGTTTAGGGCACCTGATGGAGCTAATACCAAGCTGATGGATGTCCTCTGCTCTTAAATTTGGCTCCCAAAGTAACCCTAAAGTCCAGGTGGGCAGTGTGACAGGGCTGGAAGTGTGGGACCAGCACTCCTAGCAGTGAGGGCACAAGCTCTGCACCAAGCTTTGACCTCCTCTGAGGTGCCCATGAGCTCTGTAATGGATGGAGAGCAGCACCACAGGTGGAGGGTGGTTGACCTTCCCTGCTGCAAATGCACACTTCTGATGTGGGGGTAACTTGTGGCCACCAGCTGCCTCCAGCCAACCACCCCATCCTGGCCCGTTGCACAAGGCCAGCATGTCCCAGAGGCAGGACCATGCACTGTTGAACCTCTTCAGGTCCCTCCAACAAGTCAACCATGCTCTGCAGCCTGGTTTTGTTCCCAAACTCACTGAGCATTCTCCATCCAACCATTTGGGTGGTTACAAGAGTGATGCTTGAGCATGTCCTGGTCCTCCAGCCCTTGCTGGAGCGTGCATGAGAGGGTACCAGAAGGGCAGCTGCAATGGGACGTTGCATCTATGGGATCAACAGCCCAGAAATGAGGTTAACTCTTCACATCCCTTCTCCTTCCCCTTCCCAAATTGTTCATGGTGTTTAAACATCAGGGAAGAGAGAGGAAAAGCCATCAGGAGTTTACACTTGTTTTAAGAGGCATTTGATGCTGCTCAGGCATGTGTGCTGAGGTCTTGTGCGGTCAACTCAGCACCTGCAGATGCTTCATTGCTGCCAACTCCTTATCTAGAGGGGCTTCTTCACAGGATGGTGGCCCTGATCCTGTCCCACCAGCATGGAAACACCCCCTGCATCCTGCTCCTTTAAGCATTGGGCATTCCCTGCCCAAGAACCACCCAGTCACTCTTTCCATTGAGGTGATGTTTTGACCTGCCGCTTTGGTTCAGTGCCCATGAAAATGCTGATGGATGCTGCTTGGTTTGATCCAGCTCTTCTCTGGCACCCACAAGGATTTGGGGAGCATGGATTCAGGCACAGACCTCACCATGGTTAGGGTTAGAGTTCAGCTGGGGTGGGGGTGAGGACTGGGGTTAGGTGATGCTCCCTGTCCCCCGCTCTTCCAGGGTTTCATGGAGATCCCATATAGGTACATTGCTTGGGTAGGGGATGGCCACTGCCCCTCACACCCACCCCACTTTTGGGGTTGCCCTGTCTTGATTTCCCCAGCCTTGACCATCCCTATAAACAAAGGGAGAGCTCAAATCCAGCTCCTTTGAGCATCATCTTAAGATGTCTGGCCAGCATCTGTATGGCCAGACTTAGTTCTGCTCTTAGAAGACAACATCTAAGCCATGTTCCTATGCTACCCATCATGGGCTGTTGCCAGGTGTCCCCAACAGGACAGTGATGAACGAGTGGAATTTTGAGGAGGAGTAGGACACGAGGAAGCCATGGAGGGCTCACAAAGACATGGGCAAGGCAAAAGTCTGCCTTTAGGGCTCAGAGAGGTCCCAAACATGTTGGTCCAAGGGGCTGCCCATCCCTGGGCAATGCCTTCTGCAACTGGAAGAGGGATGCTCGGGAGAGGAAAAATGCTCCCACATCCTGGCAAGAACAACCTTCACCCCAGGCACTGTTTTCTTCCCAACCTCATCCAATGAATCCATCTCAGCCAGGGCATGGGGATGCTCTGTACCCACAAAGTTCATCTCAGCTCGTGCAACCATGGCGACTACTCATGTCCTATAACCATTAGTGATATCCCGGATGCTATCCCAGAGCCAGGAGCTGGGGGCATTAACGACATAGGGCGTTCCTGTATTGAAGGGCTCCCTGTTCATGTCCCAGCCTGAGTTAGGATCTGCCATGATCAGCACCCAAGCACAGCACATGAGTCAGACATTCCCTGTAATGCAGCCTGTAACATTTTGGGGCAGTTTGGGCATGTAGAGAAGCAAACAGCACCGGCAAAACCATGAAGGCAGCAGCAAGGATAGAAAACCTTCCATTGCATGGTTTAGATGCAGCCACGCTATGAGCACACCTATGGGATCATGGCATGATATCACTCATGCAAGCACCAGTCAGATGCAGCTCTTTAGAGCTCTGTTAAGCCATGCATTTCCAGAGGTGCATCTTCCCCCTGGATGCTGAAGGGCCGGGATAAGGCTTAGTTAAGCTCATGTTTATGCCTCTAAATGCCAGGACTTTCCGGATGTCTGATCCGCATTCACAAAGGGGCAGAGTAAAAGGGTGAGCTATTTCATTGCATCAGGACCAAAACAAAGCTGTGGTTCATTTCCTCCATGACTCAGAGATGAAAACTCACTGGCTGTTGTGTTTGCCACTGTAACCACTGTTTACCCCTGTAACCTGTCAACCATTCTCAGGGGAGAAAAGCCTTTCTCAGAGCATAAGGAACGTGCTCCAAGCAGCAGAAGTGATTTGCTCTGGTGGGAGATAGATCTTTCTAGTGCAGAGGGGATGCTTTATGCAGGTGATGCATAAACCCAGCTGCCTTTCAGCAAGCACACCTGAGCCCAGGTTTATTGAGGGCTGCTGGGAAGGTGTTGAGAATCTGCTAAGGTTGAATGAATTCAGCTTTGGGAGAGCAATGCGAGGCCTTTTATACGCATGAGGCATCAGCACTGAGACGAGTGTTTGTACAGGGGTTATTGCTGCTTTCTGAGCTCAGACTAAAAGCAGCAAGATGGATGTGTTCATAGGAGTCAAATTAGGACCATGGAATCCCAGCCTGGTTTGGGTTGGAAGGGACCTTAAAGCTCCTCCAGTTCCAACCCCTGCCACAGGCAGGGACCCCTTCCACTGGAGCAGCTTGCTCCAAGCCCCTGTGTCCAACCTGGCCTTGAATGCATGTACACAGGGAAGAGCTTCTGCCTAAGAGCTCAGCTCAGTCTCCCCTGGGGCAGGTTAAAGCCATTCCCCTTGGCCTGGCCCTACAGGCCTTTATAATGCATGTAAATATAGAAATAAAGCAAATAAGGGGGTTTCTTATTGTTAAAATGCTTTGATGAGATGCAATAACAACAGCCACAATCTCTTTTCTCAGTGCTCCACGAGAGCAAATATCTCTGAAGCCATTTGGTTTATTTTCCTTCACATATTGGGGTTTTCATCTCTCAGAGCCTCACCTTCCGAATGAGATCATTTCACTGGCAAAACCAAGCAGCAGAAGAGCAAAGCCAGGCAGGAATTGGGCTGATCCCTTTGCTTTTCCTCCTTTACAGCAGGGATAAACCACTTCTGCTCTCAGGCTGGGGCTTTGTGGTCACTTTGCTTTAGTGACCATGATGCTTGGCTACGGAGCATCATCTCCAGGAAAGAGATGCTGTTCTTTATAGAGAAGAGTTTAATAGGAAATAGATGACATAGAGACACATCAGCACATTGCCCCCACCATTTCTCTTTCGCAGAGGAAGCTTTAGTTCCTCTCCTGCTTGCCAAGGCCCAGGTCCAAGCTCACATCTCCCCCGAACCCACCTCCTTGAGGCAGCGCGTCAGGCCCATAAGCAGAATGGGGAAAGCCATGTTGAAATCGGCTGACGCCACACTTTCAGCTCTGCACCCAGTTTCATTTCCTTCCCAGCCTCGGCAGGGGATGGGTGACTCCGAGATCTCCACCCATTCATGCATGGGTACCTCTGAGGCCACCCGTTCATCTCCTGAGATCCTCTCCTCCTCTCTCCATCCAGGTGCTCCCTCCCAAGCAGGGTCCAGTGAACCACCACAAAGGTTCCACACGGGGTTTTCATAGGAGCTTCATCTCTGCCTTCCTTCCTTTACTGGCACCCAAGGAGATGCCAATATATAGGGACACCTATATAGGGTCCCTATAAGGTTGATGGGACCCGATTAGGTACCTATAAGGTTGATGGAGCAAGTCCAGTTGGAGGCCATGGGGATGAGCAGGGGCTGGAGCAGCTCCTGGATGGAGCCAGGCTGAGAACATTGGGGCTGTTGAGCCTGGAGAAAAGAAGCTGCGTGGAGACCTCCTAGCAGCCTTCCAGTATCTGAAGGGGGCCTATAGGGATGCTGGGGAGGGACTCTTCATTAGGGACTGGAGTGATAGAACAAGGGGAATTGCTTGCCTTAGGGTCTGGATGAAGCCTCAGATCTTGCAGGCGTGTTTTTCCAGCATGTTCTCCAAACAAAAGGTGACACTGGCAAGTCTGCTCCCAACCCTGTGGCCACCAGCTCCATCCTATTTTCTGTCATGCTTTACGCTTTGCATGATGATACCATCTGGATCACTGAAGCAATGGCTGGACCAGGAGAATTTCTTCCTTATATATATTTCCACTGCCCTGACCCCAGTGCTCCTGCAGCTCAGCCACGCTCACATCCCTTTCTCAACTCTTGAAAATGTCACCGATTTCTTCCCTTTTCCTCTCCTTCTGCCTTTCCCGTGAAGTGGGTGAGACCCTGACCCCAAATATTGCATCCAGTGGCACACAGATGAAGCCACGCTGAGGTTTTGCTTATTTGGATGAGCTTGTGGGAGCCAAAACCATAGAATCATGGAATAGTTTGGGTTGGAAGGGACCTTAAAGCTCCTCCAGCTCCAACCCCTGCCACGGGCAGGGACCCCTTCCACTGGAGCAGCTTGCTCCAAGCCCCTGTGTCCAACCTGGCCTTGAGCACTGCCAGGGATGGGGCAGCCACAGCTTCTCTGGGCCATCCCCCTGGGCCAGCGCCTCAGCACCCTCCCAGGGAAGAGCTCCTGCCTCTTATCCAGCCTGAACTTGCCCTGTTTCAGTGTGAACCCATCACCCCTTGCCCTATCATTCCAGTCCTTGATGAGGAGTCCTTCTGGGGCACCCATCTTCCAGCAGGACACTGCTTCTTCCTCTCTTCAGTTGCCCCTTGCTGTAGGAAGAGGTGAAACAGAGAAATTGAGGCTGGATGAGATGAATGAAGACACCTGCATTCAAAAGCACAGGGAGAAATGCAGTGCCAGAGTGGGGGGCATGGCTGGTGCTGATAACCAAGGACATGCCCAAGTGGGGAACACTGGAAATGGGCCATGGCTGTGCAGCCCAGGCAGCTGCGGGCTGATACAGTCCCTGTGTCACCAAGCCCTTGGTGCAGAGCACCCAATACTCTGATAATGGGAGGGTGCAGCAAGGTCCCAGCATCTCCACCTTCCCCCTGCCCCCTGGGACAACCAGCTCTTCCCTCACCACTCCCGATCAACTTGTGTCTGCTCTAAAACCCATCCAGTGCTGGAGGTGCCGTGCCCACCACAGACACAGAAAGGAACCCAATGGTCTCTTCCCCTTTGCAGTAGGAAAATAAGGAGAAGAAAGGCTTCCT